>JAWQFJ010020230.1:0-15000 GCA_034096865.1 Theodoxus fluviatilis | reverse complement strand
ATAAATGTTATATGAAACAGAAGACACACAGCTATGATAAGTTTACTGTTTGTCGAAGGCAGATGTGGTTATATGCATACTAAAGTTTCCACACAATCTTGCTGTATACGTAGAAGCGAATTTTCCCTACAAGACAAGTAGTTTTCTACACACAGTTGTTTAGCTAATTAGATAATCTGATTAGTATCTGCGTGTTTGTATGGGCTCGATTTTCAAGGACGGTTTAAGCGCACGGTTCGATCCGATTGATGTGATTTTATGCATAACCGTGCGTACCCCGGCAGCCTCTTCTTTAGCTGCATGAGCCGCCCGCCGATTTGCTTTTCCCAAACGCGATAACAGAGCAGTTCCTGCTCGGCCGTGTCCGTCCTACTTCGTTGTCTTACGATTTGCCCTTCGGTATTTTCCGTCAGCAGCGCGAGATTCGCAGAAGCCGCGCAATATTGTAATGACTCGGCTATGGCCGGAGAAGAGTTCACCAGGGGTCATATGGTAATTAGCAGCGCAGCCATGATCGTCGGTTACACAACTTCCGGTGCTATACGTTGGGGTATGTTTCGGGTCTGTGTTGAGGAGTGATGATTTCTAGATTGTGGCAAAAGGATGGACTTAAAGCATGCAAAACGTTTCATTAGATCAAAAACTATTCAAAACTAGTCTCAATAGGCTATTGTAACGTTTAATTTCTGCACAAAACCCGCAGAAGACAAGTAAACAAACCACACCGTACGTACCTAGCAGACGAACACGATCGAACCGTAGCCACTACGCCAGCAGACGATCGAGCTAGTGTGATATAATGTTTCATGTAAAGCTCGAATGAGTGGCAGCAGATAACTGTTTAGTTCTGGCTTGAATTGACAATTTTGTTTCCCTGGTCTGGCGAGGACAGAAAATTCACGATCATCGAGTCGATGAGTGCACGATCAACTTGCCCGCATTCGGCGTAATGTAACAAGTAAGATGATGACAAGAAAATGGCATTAAAGCACAAAACAAAGTTTCATGACAACCAAAATCACCGATTACATTAATAACTGACCATTATTACACTTACAGCTATGTGCTCAAACCTTACAAAGCAAACAAAACACACTGCGGGGAGTGTCCCGGACACGCATCAAAACTAAGTGCACGAGTGATCATTTCGCTTTGCTCTCATTTGTTTCATCTGCTCCGACATAGTGAGCTGACTGTGCAAGAAACCAACATCTTAATCAGAGTTAGTTGATACATTTTTCTTTCTAAGGTGATGTCCGCGAGGAAGAAAACGCGTTACGTTGACTCTCTCAAGCCCGATGCCCGTCGACGTTACCTCAACAAAATTGAGGTGATCGGTCTAGTGGTTTTTGTGCTCAGTGGCCTTACACAGCCTACAAAGGCTGATAGGCCGTAAAACTCCATCCATCCATCCATCCATCCATCCATCCATCCATCCATCCATCATCCATCCATCCATCATCCATCCATCCATCCATCCATCCATCCATCCATCCATCCATCCATCCATACCAGCTGACGAAGGACCAACGTGATCCAGAATTGAGGAACATTCCACCAATTAGTGCCATGGACATATTTAATTGTTGTACTCGGAACATCGGCGTACACGTTAGAAGAGTTCAAAGAATTATAGGTCTTTGGAAGCCTATCGATTCTTCGTATCAGGATTCGTGGGAGATGTCTGCTGATTCTCACCGGGTGTTTGACTCGAAGGTCAGATCTATTCCGTAAATCATTTCTCCCCATCCTCTTCGATCGTCTAGCTTCGGTCACCCTGTGCACAATCGGGCCTTGATTGGTTTTCTCTGATGATATAAAGTAGTAGGAGCGTTTGACTCATCTTTATTTGTATTTTTGTTGGTTGTTAAAGCAATCTTTAACGCAGCAAGAAGCCGGCATGGTTGCACTTTTCCCGTAGCACAGCTTAGCAGACAGCGCTCGCCTCCTACCAACATGGCTGAAAGCACGTGGCTTCTACAAATAACTCCGGGATTGACAACAACGCTTCTCCGGCCATTCTTAGAACAAGCAAAAAATCAGCAGCAGATGCCAGCGAAAACGAACTCACGCACACACACACGCACACACACACACACACACACACACACACACACGCACACACACGCACACACACTTATTACTCTTACGCGCCAAACGTGCTCGTGCCGTTAATTTAAACATGCACGCACATGTATATGTACATGTACACTGAGACATCGCCAGTAAGGACGCGTAAGGATGCATTGAAATTACAAAATCGGAATCGACATCGTCGATAGTGTTTTCAGCAGAGGCGTCCTACTCCACCAAGGTATCGTCGCTTGCTGCTCATTCCTCCTTCACGGAAGAGTGCGTGACGTCACAGCACCGAGAATAGTCGAGTCTTGGGGCGTGTTTGTTTGGCCCAACATCTCGAGAGAATCGCGAGGGCTAGGCGTTGCCTGCGTTCCTCACTCATAAGGACGCACTCGCCGTGAAGGTGGAAGCCGAGGAAGGTCCGGAGCTCCCTCAATTGGTGTGTTCTATGAAGTGAAAAACTGTTGTGATATCTGAATCGTCAGTTATTTGGTCTATCGGCAACTTCTTCACCGACTCTGGCGCCAAGACGCAGCCATGTTCTTCGCCGTGCGAGATGATTGGCCGTTTTTCTAGCTGTAGGAGCGTCTCACTCGCCCTCGACTAGCCATTCAGGAAGAATTGCGAGATTTTGGGCCAAGCAAACGCGCCCTTAGCTGCTCTGCTATCGCGTTTGGGAAAAGAAAGTCAGCGGGCCGCCCTTGGCTGTGTACTGCAGCACGCCCCTAAAGCCCGGCAGCCTGGCAATGCAATGGATGTGGTTGGGCACTGAGAGGTGGCTCCGATTGCTCGTTACAACAGTTGGATTCTTTCAACACTTGAAACTAGAGACTTCGTCCATAGCTAACACTAGTTGCATATTTAAAAAAGGTGTGTCTAAACGTAGTGTTCGTCAATACTTTCCATTGGACGATATTAATAAATCTGATGTCATTTTGCGCCAAAAGTTTGTTGCGCCATGCTGATTGGACAGTTGGTTCGCTCCTTTCTATAATTGGATCACAGAGGTTTCCCATGTCTATTCATATCGACGGACGATATTCACTATACGATTTTAGTTACAAAAACGTGTGTCCAAACATAGAAAGGACGTTAATCTACGAACGGATCGGAAAATTCCCGGTCAATTGAAATGACGAAAAGCGTTATGTTTGTAGATCAACGAACGTACTGCGTAGGTCGAACGTCACTTGCAGGGTTTTCCAGGTCTATTCATAGATCGACGAAACCTCTATGTTTAGACACACTTTTTTTGTCGCGACAGTCCATCCATCCTCTGTAAAAGCGCCTATAGATCAATGACATAGCCTACTTCAAGCCTCATCCTGAAGACCGTCACCGACCATTCCTAAAGTGGCTAAACCATCAACAATCCTAGCACAAAGTTTTTAATCAACTGTACTAATGAGAACGTTTTAGACAAGCGCTTGATCGTGGAACTACACAACAAATGAAAGAATCGTTTGTGTGTTGCGTCTTCATTCATTTTAATTAAGTGAGGAGTCATTTGAGCTCATCAGAAATAGCCAATAGCTGGGGAGAGCGCGTAGCAGCACCAGTGAGTAGACCCTATGGTGAGGGGTTAAAAGTTAAGACGGACTGAAACTTAGATATAAGTGATAAGCTGATGTATTAAATCAATACCTTCATTTTTACCCAGAAGGAAGCAAAAGAAGCAGATGAACGGTTGAGGATCAGAAGATACCTGTACAGTCTCGCAGAAGCGGCAATGCACTTGTACATCGCAGCTAATTCTAAAACACAATTTCACTCCTGTAGCTTCAAACAAGGTTCCTCCATCATTCTCAGTCGGCAAAACATTTCCTCTCAGACAAAGTTTGGTTGTAAAGGTCGCGTGAGGATGCTTGAAAGAAAATAATTAAAAATCAGACGGGTCTTTCTACGAACCTTTTGGAAATCTTGATTGAATTACCATTGCAGACGACAGTAATAAATTACTTGGGAAGCTCGCAATGCGATTACGTCTTGCTTCAGGCGTCTTGTCGTTTTCCCAACGGGAATCTCGCTGGTGCCACTGCAATTCAGCGTCCTTTTACCTCCGTCATGGAGGTTATTTTTTTCGGTCGGTTTGTTCGCTCGTTATTCGGCAAAATAACTCACAAAGTTCAGGACGAATTTTGATTAAATTTGGTGCAAGATAACAGTTGTACCCAAGGAACAATCCTTGAAATAGTGAAGGTTCTCTCTGATCTCATTTTGGATTACAACAATAAAGGAAAAGTGACCGCTAGGATGCGCTCACATGAACTATAGCGTCTTGACTGGCTAGCAAAATATGCTCTCTGCTTAATACGCGCCACTGAAGAGGTGACGTGATACCTCCATCACTTTGGCTTCCTTGGGGAGCTTTGCGTTCACTACTTTTCTTTGTTGTTTTCAGTCGAAAGGGAAACACAGACAGCTTAACGCGTGACGCTGGGTGATTACTGTTAGTTTCAGCGTAAGTGTTAGTTTTAGTGTTCGTGCTAGTGTGCTCTGTGTATTTGTGTGTGTGTGTGTGTGTGCGCGCGCGCGCGCGCTCGCGTCCGTGCGTGCGTGTATGAATATATGTGTGCGCTCGCGTGCGCGCATGTGTGTGTGCATACGTGTGTATGTGCACGTGCGCGTATGTTTGTATCCGTGTGTGTGCGCGCGCGCGTATATGTGTGTGCGTACATATGTGTATGTGTGTGTATGTGTGTGTGTGTCTATGTGTGTGTATGCGTGTGTGTCTATCTGTGTGTGCGTGTGTCTGTGTGTGTATGCGTGTGTGTCTATGTGTGTGTTCGTGTGTCTATGTGTCTTCTGTGTGTGTCAACGTGTGTAGGTACACGTATGTGTGCGTGTGCGACTGTTTGTGTATAAGTGTGTGTATGTGCGTGCGCATGCATGTGTGTATGTGTTTACGTGTATATGTGTGTGTATTTCTCTGTGTGTGTGTGTGTGTGTGTGTGTGTGTGTGTGTGTGTGTGTGTGTGCGTGTGTGTGCGCGCGCGGGGGCGTATGTGTGTTTTACGCGTGCACCTGTGCGTATGTTTAGGTTCTTTTTTGAGTGTTTCCTTCGTCTTGTCTACATGTTTTCCGAATATGTTCTATTTGTTCCATTTTCAGTTTATTATCGGGATGTAACGTCTCTTTACGTACACATTCTTCAGCATTAGTTATTGGATGAAAAGCAGTTTTCTGTACATCAATATGAACTTTCATTTGACGGAAATAGGTGCCTCTTTCATGAGGCGGGGGGTGGGGGGGGGGGGATTACTGCTGCAGACTCTTCCTTTGTGTGTGTTTCAACATCGTCACTTCATGTAGATGTTTGTGCTGATTTGGTTTTTAAATAAAATCATAACCAGCTTTGTTTTATTCGAGGAGAGTCCGAACCTACTTCCTTCTCGTCTTCTAGCATGGAACTTGGTTTTTGTGGTTGATCTTTTGGGATGTTTATTTTAAACAGAGTATGATTCATTATTACTTTTGGAAAGCTGTTCTCGCTAGACGAGACTTTTCCTCGATAGTTTGTTTGCTGGAACACCTATTCGCTCTGTCGTTTGTTCGTTCGTTCCTTTGCTTTCTGACTGTTCAAGTTGTACTGTGTCTTGAAGTGTTATGTGTTTGGTTGCAAGAACAAGTCAAATGCGGAAGACGATGATGCATTATCTGTCATTAGTTTTAGTTGTATTTTCCACGGATGCTGCAAAAAGTTCTTGTGAAACGCGCTGTCCCCTTGAAGTTATATCAGTATGACCTCCCTTTGCAAGTTAGCTCAGTCACGCGATCACGAGGATTTTTATCATGGTACTCGCTTAAAGTCTAAAAAGACACACAGCAAAACAGTTGTTCAAAGGATTTTGTTTTGCTTTCTATTAAAAGAATACAAGAACAAATGTCAATTATGTTTTCACGTCTTTTGTTGCACTAAAGCTTCCTTCCTTTGGAAGAAATGATCGTGCCTTTCTTTCTCGTGTAAACCTTCCATACATTTTCACACATATCGAAACAGATCCCAGCTACCCACGCTTACACGTATACGACGCACATGTACTTGCGCAAAATGAGAGAGAGAGAGAGAGAGAGAGAGAGAGAGAGAGAGAGAGAGAGAGAGAGAGAGAGAGAGAGAGAGAGAGAGAGAGAGAGAGACTCAGAGAGAGAGAGACTCAGAGACAGACAGACAGACAGACAGACAGACAGACAGACAGACAGACAGACGGACGGACGGACGGACAGATAGACGCACAGACCGACGGATGGACGGACGGACGGACAGATAGACGCACAGACCGATAGACGCAGAGACAGACGGACGGACAGACAGACGGACGGATGGACGGACGAACATGCAGACATACAGACACACACACACGCAGACACACAGACACACACACACACACACGCACACACACACACACGGACGGACAGACGGACAGACAGGCAGGCACAGAAGCAGGTAGGCAGGCAGGCAGGCAGGCAGAGAAGCAGGCAGGCAGAGAAGCAGGCAGGCAGGCAGGCAGGCAGAGAAGCAGGCAGCCAGGCAAACAGGCAGGCACAGAAGCAGGTAGGCAGGCAGGCAGGCAGAGAACGAATGAACGAACGAACTTCATTTATCAGGCCAACTTCCCATTTGACAGAGGCGGTTACAAATGGAAAAAAACATTGTGTCTAAGTCAAATGTTAGCTCTCTCGGATAACATTAATATTATGCCAACTTGTTGCTAACAGTTTATGTTAATATGATCGTAACCTTAATGCATCATTTCTCCTCTCTAAGGGCATATAAAATATACATAAACACTTCCCTTGTTGCCTGAATGTTTGGTCCGTTTAAATGGACACAATAAAGTGTACAATATACTTTTGCCAGTGTTCGTCATATGCACAACAATCGAACCAAAATAGCCATTCGTTTTGCAACAATTGAATAGAATGAACAATTATATTTCTCTTTTCGTTATTTCTATGCTGGTTAACTCTTATTTAATAAATTCCTAACCGAATAAAAAGTTTTAGAGGCATCATGAAACTTTTGGATGGACAGAAAACTAAAGTATTTTCCATAGTCAAAAGTATCTTTAACGGTAGAGTACATTGCACATTGTAACGTTATTGGTTGGTGTGTATATGGATAATCTTTATCACCATTGACTATCATATACTACTATCCACAAGGTTTTCATCCAAAACCCAGTCACCATGTTTCTGCAACCATAAATAATGTAAAAAGGGGAGAAACAACAACAAAAATAGACAACTGAGGAGCAAATTCAATTTCAATGATAAGTTTAATCAATAATAACAATCAAAAGAAAAGCCCAACCCAAAAAATGGCCACCCCAAAACAATAACACACTCCAGACTTCACACGAGCCCAATGTAAACACTCGCTCGCCCCAAGCAGGCGGGGTTTTACCGGCTTCTCAGAAGCTGAGAAGCGGCTCGGGCTCGGCCAATCACAGCAGCCGCTGAGGCTGACCTGAGCTCCGAGCCATAATTAGCATACAACAACAGCACGCTGTCCTGCTTGTGAATGGGTTCACTCTTACAGTGACGGAAAAAGGCGTTCTCGCTCCGCTAACACGGTAGCGGCAGAAAGAAGATAAAGTGACAATCAGTAAAACTCAATTCTCCAGACAAGAATTAGTTCAAGCGTACAGTGGCTCAAAGTTCCAATCGTGCCTTCTTGCAGCAAGGCAGGGGATAGCGTCTCTACTAAACCTTCTGCTCAGGCTTACTCGGATAGCGTCTCTACTAACTGTCCAGATTGGTTTGACAACCACTTACTAATAGGCACTTTAGCAACACTAGGATCACAGTTCATCACGAGTCCAGCTGTCGACCTCGACGGGTAAAGATTTATAAAAAAGCCAATGCTTACCAAAGTTGTCTCTCTTTCCACAAGAAGACACACACATAAATCCGACTCAGCCAACCCTCTGTATCCTCAGTGTTTGGAGCGCATGAGGTTCCAACCTCAGGCCTCCCGGTCTCAGTAGCGTCTCTGGTAATCCGGATGAGAACGGTCTTCTCACCCCCCCCCTTCGGTAGGTGGCTCCAGGCACCCGGGCTCCTCCCAGCAGGTGGTCCCCAGTAGGTCGAGTCACTCCGGCGACTCGAGGATCTCCCCAGCAGACAAGCGGCAGATGTCCGGCGATGGCAGCAGCAGCAATCGGTCCAGGGATGACCTGCCTACTCCAACCCTAGACAAAAGCTTTACTCACTAGACCCGTGACTACTCTGGCGAGTCACACTATCGCACAGCACGGTGCATTACAAGAGAAAGCGAGGAAATGTTCTATAGGCAGAGCGTCTATCAATTGACCTTGACCCCTCCTAACATTCCTGACCTCTACTATGCGGTCATAGGCGCGTGCCTACCGCAATCCACACGCCTAGCGTGTTACGCGTCAACCTACGCGTATAGGTGAGGACAAATTCTCTTACAGGGCACATCAGAGAATTATAGACTGCTCCATAGCATCTTTTACGTTTACTCCTGAGTCCTGACAAAGCAACTTCTGCTCAGCGACACATAGCACGTAAGTCCAACACCTAGTATCCTGTACTCATTTGCTTCCCAGAAGGCAATACAGATACGACAGAAGGATAGTACCCACTACAGATCCCTCTCTTAATTCCTATCACTCTCGTAGACGTGATAATCATGGAATTAAACTGACAAAAGAGTAAGCCCCTTAGGCTCTCTAAGAAAAGACTGAACGAATCAAGGAATCTGGAAGAGACAAAGGCATGTGTCACACACAGTAACCACAATCGGCCCCCTCTCACTCATCATTCATTCAGCGGCATGGCCCAGAATCGAGAATGATGAAAAACACGCCCTAACGTGGCGTTATTCAGAGAAACCCATTTGTTTTACCCCCCCGTTAATCTTGAGTGGCGCATTCCCTTTTTTCCCATACCTTTTTCACAGAGCAACTCGATGGCGAAACAAGAGATAAGTTTTTCCCGCCCAACTCCCATTCAACGGTTCAACATCATGGCGTTTCCCCCTCTCCCAATTAATTCCGATTAATTTACAACCCAACCAACATACCTCATGCAGATTCTTGAAAACGACGGTCGTCACCCTCGCAGTGGTGCCCACAGCGACTAGGTGCTAGCACACGCATGAGGCGGCATGCCTACATACGTGCCTATAGCGGAGCGCGCTAACGACACATCTGCTCGCTCAAACAGCAAGCGGTGAAGTGACTCCAGAAGGCGCCAAAACGCTCAACGGTCAGCGTCCTCGATCTCATTAGCCAATGAAATCATTCGATACCTCTGATCACGAGGTCATAGCACGCGGACAAACACGTGCGGGGACAAAGTCCACGGACTCATCTCCGTGACCTTAGGAAAAGAACATTCTATCACACCCCCCTGTTCGCGGTGCAAACACCCCCCGCCCCCCTCCAGACGGGTAGCAACCGGCCATGCCCTCTGACCCAAGTTACTAAAAATAACGCCCAGCGTCCGTCCTTAACGTACCAGTCAAAGACAATTGAACAGTTTAGGATTCTTTATTCTTTCCTTTCTCTTCCCTTGCGCAATCTTGCGACAATCAACATCATCATAATTGTCTCTATTACCATAATTGTCATAATCATTGTCATTTTCATTGTTATCGTAATCATGAGTGTCTCTACCATTATCATTGTCATTGTCATCATCCTCTCTGTGTTGACAGAATGGAGGAGGTGCGGAGACTGGAGATGAAGGTGACAGCGCTGACAGGAAAGAAGAAGAAGAAGAAGAGCAAGAAGAACAGAGGCAAAGCTGGGAAGGCCCAGAAGAGGAAACAGCAGCACTAGAGAGAAGTCGTCCATTGTCTTGTGACAGTCAGTTTTGAGGTTGTCGCCCAGCAGTCCTGTCTTGGAGTCTTGTGGCTGTCTCACTGCCCTGCTGCTATCTTGGTGATTGCTTCAGCCATGCAGACTGTAGACTGTTGACTCGCATCACTGCATACACTATGGCCGTAAAAGATGGATTCAACAACATGAGTGAGAGAGAGAGAGACAGAGAGAGACAGAGAGAGGGAGGGAGGGAGGGAGGGAGGGAGGGAGGGAGGGTTTGGGCTATTTCTGGGTATTATAGGGGTGGGAGATATACTCCTCATGAAAACATAATGTTTTTAATAACATACATTATTTCTGAAAGACTTATTACATGTAATGTAATGACCACATTGTACTTTGTATGAAAAATAAAATGCACGTATTTCTGACCTGGATACACGTTTTTGCTTCATTTGAATGAAAGTGTGTTCTTGTTGAAAATATTGTCAAATGCTTGTTTACATTGAATTACATAAATGCAAGTTCGTGTTGAAGCTGTCTTTGGCAATCTTAAACTACCACCATATGTGTATGTCGCTCTTGTAATTGAGTCCATTTTGACAATCGGCTTGGCAACAAAGCTAGGTTTTAAGGGGGGCACATAACATAGATTACTATATTTTTTTAAGTGGTAAAAAAAAATGAAGCTGATTTGGCCCCTGAAATGTTGGGACTGGATTGAAATGATAAGTTGAAAGTTTGTTTTGCAGGAGTAGAAATGGATGCCAATTTCAAAAAGTCAAGTTAAAAAATTGTATCTTTATGGTTATATGATAGAATGGAGAGCTGATTCAAGTGTTAAGGGGCTTGAGGCTTAATGGCAGAAGGGCGCAGGTATGAGGCAAGTCAATGTCGCTTTCCACAACTTTATTCACCCATGGGTACAGGAGCTGCTGGCTGATCCGAGGCCGGATAGTAGAGTAGTGGCCTGGACCAACCCAAGACTGTGGTGACAGTGGCCTCTCAGACTAGCAGACTCTCAGCTGGGGATGGGCCGTCCCAATCTCAGCCTGTCTCTGAGTTTGTGTTTCTTGGTGAACCCTTAGAGTAACTTGTTTGAGGTTTGAGGTTTAGCACGACAAAGTTTATGAATTGAATTTTTGCCCCACTGAAACCAAGTGTCACAGTTTAGAGGAAGCAAAGAGTTTATCCCTTAAACATGATTCAGATTAAGTACAAGCAATGATGCCAGGGGAACAGTCTTCAGTCAAATTTCAAGTCGAATCAACAAGTGATGGAGAGGGCAGCAAGAAGACAAATGGACGCCCAACACACGGGACATAAGGGAGCTAGGGAACGCGTGATCTGGACTAATCCAACTGACGAGATGTACATGACAGCTGCCTGACCTCTCAAGACTAACAGAAGAGTGCCATGTTTGGCTGTTCATGCAGAATGCACATCAAATTCATGGGATACACATGATACGATAAGAAGAGAGAGAGACAAAATACAATTGGTGATAGGCGCAGCCTACTTCCGGAGGACCTAATTCAAAGGTATGCAATAGCCAGTGCCTCCATTAATGAAAGAGAGGATGAATGTGAGGGGTCGTCATTGCCTCCGTAAGTGTCACTTGAACCCAAATAGGCTGAGATGGCCAACCACCAGACCAGAGGAAATACTAGGCCAGACGGAAAGATGAGAAGGCTGAGAGAGAGAGGTGGGGGTGGGGGGCAATATATTCACAAAAACGGTAGTGCATAACTCAGCACTTAGCTGCAGTTAATTTGTTTTGAATTTTTCAAGTTTAGTCAAATTTCTCAAAATGTGTTTTTCCTTTCTACCAGTGGACGGGATTCCCGAGGAGGTCCATTGCGAGTTAGCAAAAGGGAGAGTACTCGGCAGATGAGGACCCCTGGTGTGTTGCTTGACGTAGTTATTTCCCTTGGGCCTTCTCCACGTGGCGGACCTCTAGATGAACCCCCTGTGGGTTGGGGGTAAGATTAGACTCACCTCGTCTCCCTTCGTGAGTCGAAAGAGGGGGTTTACTAGGGAAAGCGTGGCTTGACATCACTCCTACTTCAACCAGCTCCAATGATCTTTAGTGCTCGATGGATTTATATATATAGCCTACAAAGGTTGATTGGCCGTAAAAATCCATCCATCCCTCATATAGACCCCACTCATGCTGTATTTTCCGCACAAATTAGAACTCTTAATCTCCAAAACAATAGTGTTATTAACAATGATCAGCAAGCTCCATTCTATTACTGGCACAAAAACAGATACACGAAAACCACAAACTTTTCACAGCGTATATCGTGGCCTTATTTGAGTTGGCACACAAACATTCGCATAATCGGTCGTGTTTGTATGAGTCAGAACTTGTCAACCTCAAAAGCTACAGTGATGCATTTCGTTTTAAAGTGCTCAACAAACTTTCATCAGTACTACTCACGAAATAACCACATTAAAAAAGTTCCTTTGAAAATCTTGCTAAACATGTGGTAGGTACTCCAACATTTTTTGGAAAAGTTTCCAGAGGACGGGCCACACTAGTGGACTCGTCTGAGGTGAGGGGTGTGAGAAAGCCAGCCAAAACTGCCTGGCCGCACATTCCGTTGGGTCACAACGACTTATTGGCTGCGTTTTTACGATTATTATTTCTTTTTCTTCTTCATATCTTCTGATTCTTTTGTCATTCTGGGTGTGAATAACTGCAAATGAACTAAACAAGATCACTTGCCAATCAGATGCTGTGGGCCGCTAGCCTGTGTGTCCCGCCAGCTTGGCTGTCTTTCCCACACCTCGGACGAGTCTACTAGTGTGGTCCGTCTCTGGAAGCTTTTCCCAAGTGTTTTCTCTATAATTTTCCGTAGGTGATACGGTGTGACACTTTCACCGTAACTCGTATACAAAGTTATACTGCATAGAAAATTACACTGACCAGTACATGTCACCATTAGTATGATCAATATGTCAAGTAAATGATGCATTTAAGAAATGTACAACATAAGAACATCGACAGTTTGTGCCGGAAAACCTTACGTCAAAGACATCTAGTGTCTTTGGATATGAAGTAGGGGTTTGGTCCTGCTTTGACGCGCGAATCCCACTTCTGACACCAGTTTGTAGAATGAGTGGGTATGTGGTCCGAGTGGTAGTGGAATTATAGACCCAATGTAGGCGCAGGCTTGGAGCTATATAGAGAGGGGAACATCTCTCTATACTCCAATGTAGTATGCAGGACAAAGCCGGGATCCTTTTTTTTCTCAACTGCTAACGTCTCCGTTTATTCTTTTCCTCCCGCCGCCATCTCCATCTGACGTCCCAACACTCATGACGTAATAATTGCATACCACGCATTTCCGCTTCTATCGCCTCTACTATCCAGGCACATCAAGAAACAAGAGACAGTAGTCACCCTCTTACATCCCCCCCTGCCTTTTCCCTACCTCGTCCTCGAGGTAGAAGAGTACATGTACACAATCCGGTTAACATTTCTAAGGGTCGGCCAGACCGTTCCTTTACATCTCAATATAGTTTTATAGAAACACAACTTGTTAAATCATACAACTTGAAGTGGTCTTACCCTACCGACAAGTTAAGTATGTTATCAACTTAAGGACAAACAAACAAACAACCCGTGCGTATCAGTACACAAGCTAGAAGTGGTCTTAACCATTCAACTAGTTGATCGATAGCAACGAGACTTAACATTTCACATTACAGAACGCAGCATAACTAACACAACAACAGAGCATGTAGAACATGACAACTTGAAGCGGTTTTAACCTCTCAACAAGTATGTTGTCGACATGGCTAGACACACAAACCGTGCAGGCTAAAAGCGGTCTTAACCCTTCAATTAGATGCACACAAACAGTGACACAAAATGGCGTTGCTTAGTACGACAACACCCCGCAATGCGCGCACGGCATTACAAAATTCCTCGGCAATGAACAACCATTGCAATTTCCTCAATCACTAGCGACACAGTGATACATATGGTATTTCTACTGAAGACAATACCCCGCAATGAACACACAGCATTGCGAATTCCACAAGAATAGCAAAGCATCATTTGCAAATTCCACCGTAATAACTAGATTTTGACAAACACATTTCAGAAATGCATCTACAAAATCAAAACATCCAACAGTCAAGTTACATATACTCACTTGCTTGGTAAGTCCAGGACAGTCCATGAAAAAGGAAGTCTGCGCTCTCTACACTTTCCAGTTCTCATCGTGTCCTCAAGGTCACATCATTGTCAACCAAGTCAAAAGGCATGTCGATATCGGGTGGGGGGGTGCTTGGCCAACATTGCTACGAGCGGAGCGACGAAGAGGCAGTGGCTCTACATCAATACTCTTATCATAGAAAACCAAAGTCATTACCAAAAAAAAACATCTTTGATGCCATATAGACACTTTTCCCTCAAATCGAGGAAAATATCATCACAAAGGCTACATTACAAAACAAGCATATAGTGTTTCGAAACTTTCAGTAAGATTCTTTGCAAAAGTTCATGCATAACCTGCACTGAGATCCAGTCTCTTTCCTCAAGATGCCCTTCAGCTCCAAAAATCTTCTAAAGCTCCACTATTGATAAGCAAGGAACATCACAATACTGACATGAACTTTCTGCCTGTGGGGTGTAAATCAAATAACAGAAGTACCAACAAACACTGTTAACGTTGGACCAAGGAAGGTCCATTACACCACATAACAGCAACCTCGCCTGAAGGGACTCGAGGGGTGTCTTCCCCTTGAAGCATGATGCAAGGTTAAGCTATATCTACAGCCACAGAGTTATCCAAAATTGTTAACCCAAAGCATGAAGACATGGGACTACATGTCACCAGAATAGGGGGACAGGCCATGTCTGCTGTTGCCAGTAGTTCAGGTCAATGCAGTTAATAGGCGTGGTTGGCCACAAACAGACTCTCCCCAGTGGCTGCACCTCCCAAACCACCCTTGTACTGACCCATGGCTGCCTCACCGTTGGCCTTGGCACGCTTCATCAACTCCGCCTGTCCAGCGCCCTTGTTCTCTTCCTTGCCCTGCCATGCCTTCAGCACGCTGGCTTGCAGGGCACGCCCGTAGGAGAAGGTGAGGGCCCAGGGCTTGCGCCCAGTGAAGA
>JAWQFJ010020225.1:0-22125 GCA_034096865.1 Theodoxus fluviatilis | reverse complement strand
TGATCCACAGCGGCAAGCTGACAGAGGAATTTGAGGTGACGACAGGGGTCCGTCAAGGATGCTTGCTGTCGCCGATGATCTTCCTGCTCGTGGTGGACTGGGTCATGCGAGAGACAACCAGAACAGGCAGGACCGGAGTCCAGTGGACCCTGACGCAGATCTTGGACGACCTCGACTTTGCAGACGACTTGTGCCTGATGTACCAATGCTACCAACACATGCAACAGAAGACAGACAACCTTGCCAGAGAAGCAGCGAAGACCGGAGTACAGGTCAACCTGGAAAAGACAGAGACCATGGCCGTAAACAAGAAGCAGCAGAAGCCTGTTACCCTGGGAGACAAAGAGCTCAAAGAGGTGGACTTCTTTACTTACCTGGGCACCGTCGTCTCAATAACAGGCGGTTCTGACGAGGACATCAAAGCCAGAATCGGGAAAGCCAGATATGCCTTCAATACTCTGAGACCAGTCTGGAGATACACATCCCTCTCTACCCACACAAAACTCCGGATATTTAACAGCAACATCAAGTCTGTCCTCCTCTATGGCTCTGAGACCTGGAGAGTCACCAACACTCTGACCACCAAGCTCCAAGTCTTCATAAACAGATGCCTCCGTAACATCCTTAAGATCAGGTGGACAGAAAAAGTAAAAAAACACCGACTTGTGGAAGCAGGCAAAACAGGATCCCATCGGACAGCAGATCGCAAGGCAGAAGTGGAGGTGGATCGGACACACCTTGCGAAAACCTCCACATGACATCACTAGGCATGCCTTGCAGTGGAATCCTCAGGGCAAGAGACGAGTTGGTCGCCCCAAGACCACCTGGAGGCGATCCTGCGAGGAAGAGATGAAGAGCTGCAACCTATCATGGGGAGAGCTGAGGAAGGTTGCCCAGAACCGAGTACGCTGGAGGACTGTTGCTGAGGCCCTATGCTCCACAAGGAACTCAAGGGAATAAGTCAAGTCAAGTCATGGGGGATAAATCGCTTTGTAAAACAACATCCTTACCTCTACTTTTAAAACTGCTAATTGCAAGCGACAGCAGCCGAGCTTGACGTACTTGACTTAGTCCTCTTCGCTCCGGTCGGAGCATAGAGCCTTCACTGCAAGTCTCCACCTCTGTCTGTCTTGGGCTGCCCTCTTCGCCTCTCCCCAGGTCACCCGGACTGTCCTCAGCTCTGCTTGTAGGGTTCTTTTCCAGGTCAGTGCTGGTACACGAATATAGCAGAAGATGCCCTGAAGCCAAGGTGACTTGTCCGGATGATGTCCATCGAACCTCGCTAAGTCCCAGAATGTCTATCCCGTACTTCTCCACTTCTCGCGCCACTTGTGCTGACTTCCCTGTCTCGTAGAGTGTTCTCACATTCCATAATCCAATCCTTGTCACAGTCTTAGAGAAGAGAAGGTTCATCGGCGAGTCAACTCCCTCTCGGGTTTGGTTGGTTCGCTTCATACACTCTCCCCCGGGTCGTATCCCTTGATCATCTGAGGTTTCCTTTGCAGTGTTGGTTTCTGTAGCAAGAAGCGTTTCCAGGGTGGGGTTGCTAGCCCCACGCCCAACCCTCCTCCTTTCGCAAACGGGCTTGGAACCGTCTATGGCGAAGTTCAGCAGCCGAGCACTCTCAGCAATAAATTGGAACTTCTTCTGCTTTGAAAACCCACGATCTTTTGGCTCATCATGCTGACACTCTGCTACCGGCGCCAGCGTGGAGTACTCGTTCTTGTAATGCTGCCAGTCTGACCGCTATTGCCGTGCATGGTCTACACCAGTCTGGAATGGCCTCAGTGGTCTTCACTCGCTTAGGCTTTTCAATCCCCAGTTATGAAGTTTGAATGTCTCTCGAAGTCGTCGCAAATTGTGCATGGCAGTCAATCCGTTTATTGCAGGGGTCAAGTTTGATTAAGAGAGAGAGACTGACAGAGCAAGCTGATAAGATGCTCTTCTCAACCGCCGGAACGCTTGCAATTACAAGTAGTACTGGTCCGTGGATGGGGAATGATGGCTTCCTCAGACATTCATAGTTGAACATAAGGTCTTGAACACTTAATCTGATTGTCTTGGATGCCCGGGCTATTCCTTTGCCTAGGACTGCTCCTAGCTGCTTTCGCAGCAAACCCCGACATCCCAGCGGTCAGCGGCCCCAGCTGATGAGGAAGGCGACGAGTGATCGCGGCTGTATGTTACACTTGCTTCAGTTTTCCTGTACCATCTTGTAGATGTTGCCATCTCCTTCGCATTTTAAATTCCTTTTCTCAACCCCATGTTGCTCCTTTTACGCTATCTCTCTCTCTCTCTCTCTCTCTCTCTCTCTCTCTCTCTCTCTCTCTCTCTCTATCTCTCTCTCTCTCTCTCTCTCTCCTTTCATCAAAACTCCTCAAATTGTTGAAAGCTATGTATGGAAATGTTGAAGCTTGTGTCAGATGGAACAAATGCTTGGCGGGTGTGAAGCAGGGGGCATTGGAGAGTCCGGCAAGTTTCTCCTGCTACGTATATGTTGTTGCCCATCATGTACGGAAGTTTGGGAAATAAAGCGTTCAGCTACAATATGGCACTCCCGAAACGTTTGCCCATGTATTTGCCGATGACGTTGCTCGTCTCTCTACAGCACCGAGTGGTTTACAAAACCAGCTATATAATCTTGTCCAGGTGTCTCGCACCATGGGTTTTGAGGGTTAACTTGGAGAAAGATAGAGTGACGGTCTTTCGTAAAGGAGGCCATTTAGTACGGGGGAAAACATGGACTCTAGCCTGTAGGAATCTAGAAGTTCTAATTAGCTAGAAGTACTATTAACTAAAACTAAGCTAAGAGTCGTTCAAATATTGAAAACCATGGGTTACTTGCATAACACAAGCGTCAGCATCTTCAACTCCCAAGCTCAATCTCGTGTACTTTATGGTTATAAGGTAAGGAGCATAGGTAAAACAGACATAGATAGACAAGGCCTATAGCTTTGCTTGTAAAAGGATCCGAGGTTTTGCCAGCCACACACCGACTCGGGAGTATATGCAAATCTGTGAAGATATCACTTGTTTATCTCAGGCTGCACAAGAGCGATTACAATTTGGCTTAGAATGTGTGAAATGCCAACCAACAGTCTCCCCAAGCAAATATATCTCTTGTTGGTTAACTCCAAGGTCTATCTCATAATAAACATTAGGATTCGCCCTTGTTTGGCTCAATGGAGGCATCGGCAACGAAAAAGTCTTCCTCAGGGCATTTGAGCAAAGGCTCCGAGACTGTCACAGAAAGTTATGGCAAGAAGAATTCAACGCCAGTGTAATGTACCGTTGGTACCTTTCTTTCAAGAACCTTTTTATACAGCTGATTTTGGCATCAAATAAGAGAATGATCAAAGATATGGCTATAGTCATCTACTATGCACAGTAACATGATAGGAAAATCGCCATTGACTGTATATTATCAATCGTTCAACTTGCGATCTCGTATATGAAAGTGTAAAGGGCGGATGGGCTATGTACATGTACAATGAGTCAAGTCTCTTTCTCTCTCTCCATTTTTCACCCCGTAACGAGGAAGTTGAAGCGGTAGGAAGAGTTTTCAATGAGGATTTATTCAAACGTATCTTTCCACTTTCAGAGGCTGTTTTGAATGAGTCCTGACCGCGGCTCCTCTAGTGAAATTCATGTCGATTCTCATAGGAGAGCCCCAGTAAAAACGAAATTCACACGAAAGGACGAACTTTGGACAGTTTGTCACTAGACCAAAAAGCTATGTGCACCCCGAGGAGTGTTTCCTAGGACTCAGTTTAGTTCAGTACAGTCTCTTAACCCTGAGATGGGTTGTTGAGGCACCACTGATGACTTTCGGACAATCTTCCTCCATCGATCTCTATCCTCTGTGGCTCGCTGTGAGTCAGCAAAGGTCAAGCCTGTCCACTCTTTGATGTTGTCTTCCCACCTCTTTCTCTGCCTGCCTCTCCTTCTCCCACCTGGTACGGTACCTTGCAGGATGGTTTTGGCCAGCCCACTGCTTCTTGACTTGTGACCGTACCACTTCAGCTTTCTGCTTTTCACGATTAAGAGCAGGTCTTCGTACTGTCCAAATGCTCTCCTGATCCTGTTGCTGACTTCCTCATTCGTGACATGGTCTTTATATGAGATGTTCAGAATCTTGCGGTAGCATCTCATTTCCAGGGCCTGTGTCCGTCTCTGTAGTTCAGATGTGAGTGTCCAGGACTCGCATACACACAAGAATACGGAGATGGCCAGCGTGCGCATGAGCCTGATCTTCGACGCGAGAGTGATATTTCTGTCACGCCATATTGGCCATAGGACTATGGATATGCAATCCACACCAATACAAAAGGAATTTCCGGTCTTTCTAAAAGCGATCGCTGTAAGTGTAACAACGTCCAATAAGTCAGTTCTTGTTTTAAATCGGTTTCCAAAACCAGACGCTGTCTGTCCCCCCCCCCCCAATCCCCCCCACCCCCCCCCCCCATCCCCCTCCCCCAGTTTTTATACCGACTCCTGCATGATTACAGCGGTGACTTAAAGATCATAACGGACATCCTTTGAACTGCTGTGGATTGCATATTCATAGTCTAGGAAGCTCGCCTCTAGTGTCCTTTGCGGCTAGCGGACGCGGCGCTGGAAGCTTCACGGACCATTGAATTGCATTCTCGGGTACAGTACTATATACACATTGCCTCCCGCCACCCTGGAGGAGATACGGGTACGCGTGAGAGCAGTAAAGGCGAACTGTTGTGCGATTTACTTTTGTATGCGGTTGTGAGCCGGCATCAGGTAGAAATACTTTCTCTAGGGAGGAAGGATGGTGCTGATTCTTCCTTGTGTGCGTTGTGTCATTCTGCCACTGTGTGACGTCAGTTGCAAGTAAAAGGGCTCTTGTCCAGCAGTTAAGACGCTCACTGGCAGTTACCTCATTGCTGATGGCTGCGGCGTTCATTGCTGCGTGGCCCGTAGGGTTGCGTCCTCGGCCAAGGTGCTTTACCCACATTACCTCTCCTACCCTGGACCTTTGCAGACAACTGGACGCCGTATAGCGGCGAGGTGGTAAAAGTTTCAAAAATAATTTCCTATAAAAAAAATAGTGGGTGGGTGTTGGTGGGTGGGTGAGGGTGGAGACGAAAATGATGATGATGATGATGATGATGATGATGATGATGATGATGATAAATAATATTGTTGCCTCCGCCAAGGAGGTTATGTTCTACATCTGGCTGGCTGGCTCGTTATTCGGCAAAATAACCCCAATAGTTCGAAACAGATTCTAATAAAATTTCGTGGGAGGTAGGGGTTTTACTCAAGGAACAATCCATTAAATTTTGGAGGTTATCTGTTATATAGTTTTGGAATTGGATTCATGAAGAGATAGTTTATTGCGCATTACGAAGTTGCTGACGTCAAACGCTTCATTTCGCCGGCAAATGCGTTCCACACTCAGACCGCTAGCAGGTGCTAACATGAACTAAATTTCGTGGCGTCAGGCCCAGCTAGCAGAACATGCTGTCTGAATTATGCAGGCCATGGAAGAGCAATTTGGCTCCTTAGCGGAAGTTTGCACTCTCAGAGTGCTCTCTAGTTGTTATTACGATTGATCAAATGACCCCATAATCATGAGATAAAGTTTAAAGCTGTTTCAGCCTAATATATAGGTGAAACGTTGATGTGTAAAACCCAGTTCTTTTACCTTTGCAATGCATAGTCTAAGAAGGACAGAGTGCTGCAGTGAAATGTTATGTTCTGGATATCATACTGTACAAGCGGCTTCTGGCAAGATTCATTGCTTCAAAGGAAGACCTTCCTGCCAGGTGAAATGGTGCGTGAGGACTAGATGTTGACATTTATTGTTACTGTTTAGATAAGAGATATTAATTGGGGGCTGCGCACGAGGTTTGTCCATCGTTTTCTTAATGCGCACGAGCTGAACTCTGGATCCCATAGGGTGAACTGCAGGCGTGGTCGGCTTTTGATGACCAGACCTGAGGCAACCTCCTGGATGGCTTGGGGCCGTTTCTGCTGAGCTGCGGGTGTTCCAGTTAATGACGGGACATCTAGTGACTCCGACTGTACTTTTCTATTGGGGATAAAAACAAAACACACACACACACACACACACACACACACACACACACGCACGCACACACAACCACACACACACACACACACACACACACACACACACACACACACACACACACACACACACACACACTAACGCACGTACGCTCACACACACTAAGCACACACAAAACAAACAACTTCTCGTATCGAAAAGAATCGGTACTAGAGGGAATGAGAATAGAAACTGACATAGCGAGAGAAGACTTGTCTGCTTGCGCTGTTTTCTTGTTCCTAGGTTTATCGACTGCATTAGCAGAACAATTCAGGGAGAATTTCAAGTCCCACTGTATCGACGAGAGAGCGCCTTTCCTCAGTGACCACTCCTGTCTGCCCGAATTCTTTCCACGCCAACAGTTTAGTCTGGCCCGATGCTATCACGCCTATGTTGGGCTGTTTCCCTTCTCGGGCGCAGTGAAGGAAGAGACAGCCCTGGTTTGGGTGTGGGCAAGAAGGAGGCCAGGGAACCTTGTCTAACTTCTTTCCGAAGATTTATCGCACAGGCCCTGATGATCAGACCCGAGTGGCGCTAAAATTCACCCTTGGTTATATTCGTGTGCCAAGAGGTTCCTCTTCCCTGCTGATAGTGAGTGCCTTGATGTCCTGCGATTGCACTGTTCTGATTTTGCAGCTCCAGGAAAAAGACGTGAGTGAATTACCATTAACGAAGGAGAGGTCCTCGTGGGTGGTCAATCATCTTCTCTACAGGACGACTCCTGCATTCCCGATAGTGCAACAGCTCCGTGAGTGTGCCCCGGCCAGGAGTCTAGGATTTCAATTATTTTCCATCTCTCACGGCCCACAAGACCAGGAGCTTGAAGTGGCGGTAAAACAGTAATTCAACCCTGACGGCAAATCTCGAAACGAGAATGATGGTTCCTCTTGCTTCCTTCCCTATCTCTCACGCCACGCCCTTTCCCACCCTTCCCACCCTGTTTCCTACCCTCATGCAGCCTTTTCCCCCACTCTCTGGCACGATCGCATGACAAATTGTGCGGTAGCATCCATACTCGCCATGATGATGACTTTCCTGTTACCCTTCCACGACATTTCGATCTCAGGTCGTCCACGTCTTGTCTGGATCTGTGATGATGACCGACAACGATTCTGATCCCATTCCACCGTGCACCCTCCACCATAAGGGGCACATCAACACTACACCAGTCACCACGACTGCAGTTACCACTACACCAGTCACCACAACTTCAGTCACCACTACACCAGTCACCACAACTCCAGTCACCACAACTCCTGTCACCACAACTTCAGTCACCACAACTTCAGTCACCACAACTCCAGTCACCACAACTCCTGTCACCACAACTCCTGTCACCACAACTTCAGTCACCACAACTCCTGTCACCACAACTTCAGTCACCACAACTCCAGTCACCAAAACTCCGGTCACCACAACTCCAGTCACCACAACTTCAATCACCACTACACCAGTCTCCACAACTTCAGTCACCACAACTCCAGTCATCACAACTCCAGTCACCACTACACAAGTCATCACAACTCCAGTCACCACTACTCCAGTAATCACAACTCCAGTCACCACAACTCCATTTGCAACACCAGCCACTAACCTCTGATGCCCACGCCTTTCCGTGAGGGGGCAATGAGGAAACCGGAGCCTGGAGGCTGTAGTTCTGTAGTGAAGCTGCATTTGATTTGGGCGTAGTACCTGATGTGAACGAGGACCGAAGTGGACTTACGCGATGCTGTGTTCAGGGACTGTTGCACACGAATAGGCCGCAGTTGACTAGAATGTATGCAAACTTCACTGCCCGCACCACCGAGTTACATGATAAAACACGTAGTATCCTGTAGCTACATTGCTGGAACTTGCCCAAATTAGCACATTTGAACCCCATTTCAATTTGACTAATGAAACAATGTTAATGAAATATTAATGTACAGTGGAAGCCGCTTAATCGGGACAAGTCCGTTCCCTGTGTTTTGTCCCCTTTAAACGGCGTGTCCCTATAAACCGATAGGTCTAATTGAAAGTTATTTTGGGGATTTTAGTCTGACCTACGTAATATATTCAAGCCTCCCGCCACGACAAAGCAATGCCCACTGGGAGAGAAATGTGTAGCCCTGAAAAGGGCTGTTTTAGCCCTAAAGAGAGCTGTTTTAGTCCTAAAGAGGGCTGTTTTAGCCCTAAAGAGGACTGTTTTAGCCCGAAAGAGGGCTGTTTTAGCCCTAAAGAGGGCTGTTTTAGCCCGAAAGAGGGCTGTTTTAGCCCGAAAGAGGGCTGTTTTAGCCCTAAAGAGGGCTGTTTTAGCCCGAAAGAGGGCTGTTTTAGCCCGAAAGAGGGCTGTTTTATCCCTAAAGAGGGCTGTTTTATCCCTAAAGAGGGCTGTTTTAGCCCGAAAGAGGGCTGTTTTAGCCCGAATGAGGGCTGTTTTAGCCCTAAAGAGGGCTGTTTTAGCCCTAAAGAGGGCTGTTTTAGCCCGAAAGAGGGCTGTTTTAGCCCGAAAGAGGGCTGTTTTAGCCCTAAAGAGGGCTGTTTTAGCCCGAAAGAGGGCTGTTTTAGCCCGAAAGAGGGCTGTTTTAGCCCTAAAGAGGGCTGTTTTAGCCCTAAAGAGGGCTGTTACGACAGGAACTGTTGCAGAGCTGCGACGTCTTCAGCGCTTTCAAAACAATGTCATTAACGTTGTCTGCTTTCGTGAGGTAGCTGCCTCGTGGTCCACCATACGCTGTACTTTCTCCAGGACTGGCATGGCCATCTCAAGGTTTGATTCCTGGACAAACTGCCTGAAAAGTTGAACCATTTTCAGTTTCTCAGTCATGGTGAGAGGTTCATAGTCGTTGTCACTGTCGCTGTCGCTGTGACTGGAAATGTCTAATGTCAGCTTCTGACGTTTTCTGGCCTGCACCTCCTCGAAGAGTTGATCGTGTGACAACTCGCCGCTAGTCTCCAAGTTGTCTTTGATGCTCACGTACTCGGCAAATTCTGATTCTGCGAGAGCTGCAGGATTCTCAACGTCTAACAAAACATTGGCGCATTCATCGGAGGGTGGTCGCTCCATCTTGGTGATAACCCTGCCTTCGTGAAGCAATTGAAGATGGTGGTCTCCGTCACAGACGTCCACTCTTTTCTGGCAAGATAGAGGGCGTCGAGAAGACTCACACGTCGAGCGATGTCGAGAGCACGAAGGTCTGGATCAGCGTCGAGCTCAGAGATGACCCTGGAACTCAGATGACTCCTGTAGTGTCCTTTGAAGTTTCGGATGATCCCCTGATCCATGGGTTGCATTAAACCCGTGGTGTTTGGAGGCAAAAAGTGAAGCTGTATCATCTGCAGGTCGGTAATCTTCGGAAGCGCGATGCAATTGTCCAGAAGAAGCAGAATCTTTCTCTGTTGGATCTTCAACTTGGAGTCCCAGTTTCTCACTTAGTCGGTAAATATGGATGTCGTCATCCAGAAATTCTTTCTGAATGCATAGCTTACATAGCCTACAGGGAGCTTCGTTTGGCCTTTGGGGAAGCATCTCAGTCGTCCACTTTCCCAGTCCTGTTAGCGCAGACCAACACGGTTACCCTCTCCTTGGCTTTCTTCCGTCTCCTCAAAGCAGTGCCCTCTGGCTAGCATACCACGAAAGTCGAGTCCGGTTTCATCGGCGTTGTAGATGTCGGAGGGTTCACATGATTCTAGAAAAGCAGGCAGGACGTCGGACTTCCACGAGCTTGCTGCCTCAGTGTTGGCATCTTGCTTTTTGCCGAATTCTTGCCTTTGGGTGATGCCGTGACGCTTTTTCCATTTCCCCAGCCAATCATCCCATGGTTTGAAATCGGTGCCTCGAGATGCTGGCGGCTCAGTCACCTTCTGTTTCAGAACAGGTCCCGACACCCTGGCTCCTTGTGCCAACTTGTCTCCCAACCACATAGACAAAGCTTCCCCCACATCTTATTCTGTCTAGCTCCGCATTCTCTTAACACTGCCGAAGCTGGAAGATGATGCGACTACATTCTGTAGGATCGTTTTCGCTTTCCTCATACGGCTCACGGCTGATATCGAAATGGCGAACTTCTCAGCGATGCCTCTCATGGTTTTGCCCGGCTTCTGCAGCTCTTCCAAAACTTGCATCTTCTCCGTCAGCGACAGGTCGGACCTCTAGGATGACATTGTCGTGGTGAGTGTACACTCAAAGAGACCAGTGAGAGTAATGGTGATGTGTGCATTTGGTCATCCATATTTATGCAGGCGTAATCATGCCTCCTGCTCAGTGATTGGCCGAGAAAGCTGATATGCAACTGGATTGTTTTGCTCATTAGCGATTGGTTAATCTATTTGTCTTTGCAATGCGTAAAAGCCCGCCGAGCAGCTGATAAGCTATCGGATTGTTTTGCTCTTCACTAACTGGTTCTTTTTCAATTCCATGCCATGGCTCTAAAGTGAAATCTGGCCGAGTTTTGACCCTATTAAGCGGCGGGTTGTCCCGATTAACAGGTTAAATGATATAATATAGTAAAACATCCGTTCCTGAGTTTTGTCTCGTATAACCCGCGTGTCCCGCTTAACCGTGCCCCGATAAAGCGGCTTCTATTGTATTCTACATATAGATTTGAACAATTACTACCGTTCTTTGGGTATTTTTTCTTAGTATCGGTGTCGGTAATTCTAAAAATGAGCGTTTTGCATATGAACCGAAGAAAAAGATGAAGGACAAGCATTGTTTATTTCTGTTAATGCAGAAAAGAACACGCCTCCAGGCGCGAAAGATTCGTCTGACCAGCCAATCAGGACGCAGCATCGGTCGTATCGGGCTTCGAAGCACACGATCACCGATGTCTACTTTGAACTTCGGACATTTGCCATAAGTCCCAAAATCACTTACGGCAAGTCAATACTTCGGCGAAGTAGGCGTAGGCTAAGCATCGACCAGTTAGAACAAGGCTTTTGAGCGCTGCTCGCTGCCGCTAGCGCCAGGCGTTCGTCGTTTCGCGGATCCTAGAGTTCCATCCTCGAGCAAGGAGCTGGACTCGCACTGCCTTTTCCCAGCCAAGAGTACATCGGAAGACTGTGAGGGCAGTGATCGCACACTACAGCGATTCGCTTTTGTATGCGGCCGTGTGCCAGCATCGGGCTGGATTGCTCCCCAGGGAGTGGACTTGGTACCCGTACCTGAGTATACATGTACTCGAATGTGTCCTTTGTGTCTGCCGTGTTTATCGTCGGGATCCTGTGAAAGATTTATCCCGTAGCGCATTGTTAATGTAAAGCGATCTGAGCAGTATAGAAGGGTGAAAAGATGCTACAGAAACCGTTCATTCTTACCTTTTTTCTTTCTCAGGGAAGGCTTGGCCGTACGGTCTGGAAAATTCGTGCTGTGCTTGATGACGTCACATCTGACTGAATGGGAATGAAGGGGGGGGGGGGGGGGGGGGAGGAGGAGGCTGTTGTAATGGATACTGTATGAGAGAGAGGCCTAGGGGAGTCATCTGTTTGCACCTTAGTCCTAGTCACTGGCGGAGCTGCCCCAGTGGCCTGTTTCTGTCTGAGGGAGAAGAAGTCGTACAGCTGATCCCTGTGACTCCTGCGTTTAGCCTGACCCACTTTGCAAAGGCAAGATTTACCTCCCCTGGAAGCTCTGCACCAAGATATGCTGTTTCAACGCAGTGCGATAGCCAGTTAGAGTCAGACTCGAGATGTGAAAAGAAAGGTGAAGTTAATGTTGCTGCTTCCTCGCCTTGATCACTATCATTTCATAAAATGCACTCGTCTGTCCCTATCGTTCCTTCTCCACGACTGGAGATATGCTGAAAGACTGATTTTGGGCTAATCCATCGATGTAAGGCCCTTTGCTCACACTGAAAATTAATGGCAGCACTGTGCATTTTACTAATCGAAATTTGCTTCTTCTGTAAGTTGCTCTAAGAGCTGTTTTCTCGTCTATCACCTGCATGAAGTCAATTTGGATCAACTCTTTGTAACTATCTTTTACTTGTAACAGAGTGACAAAACTGTACTTTGCTGACTTTGCGTTCTCTGCATGAACCCCTCCTATCTTCCAGTTTGTCACCAGTGGTCATTTGCCCACTCAGCTATTTCTCGCCCGTTCCCACGCTCTCCATCCCCCTGCTTTCTCCATTTGAATACCTCCCCATCTCTGATTCCATCCCCACGTCAGACTCTGGGACACTGAAGCCATACCGTTCATGCCAGCCGCCCTTCCCACTGTCGTTTCCCATTATCTCACTCTCGGACGCTCCGCTGGTCATCAGCGTGGAGACCTGATGCTGCCGCGATAGTATCTCCAAGAGATCAGTCTTGTGAGTCGGACCCTCCCCCCCCCCCTCTTCCTACGCATCCCTGGCACCGCCCCCAGCCGCACCTTCACCAATCCCATGCCACGCCTTTTCCGGTTTTGATCATATATATTGAGGTGACCACTTATGTTTAGAGGACTTGTGTTGAGAGACTTATGTTTAGCAGACTTATGTTTAAGAGACTTGTGTTGAGAGACTTGTGTTGAGAGCCGCATAGAGTACGGACTCATTATTGCTACTCAGAAATAAATGGATGTAACGGGAACTTGACTGACTCCATGTCCCTCTGTGCCTCTGCCGCCCAACACTCGGGAGGCAGGGGAAAAGTTCCCAGCCTGCATAGTAGCCCCAGCAATGTAAATGCTGGGCCCGCTACAAATGGCGCTGCGAGCAGGGTACATCGGAGGGAGAGTCAGTGAGATGATAATGAAGACCACCAGTCCTGATGATAGCCAGTAAGGACTGTCACCACTGCCGCTGCCGACCCCTGCTTGCCCCACCACTGATGGACGTCTGGTAAGGGCTGACACCGCTGCCGCTGCCGACCCCTGCTTGCCCATCACCTTGCCCTACAATGCCGCCACACCGACGACAGGGGGCGATGGAACGAGAGGCGATAAGGGCGAGAGCGAAAAGAGCGAGGGAGACAAGAAGTCTGACAAGCCGCCCTTCTTTTACAACGCCCTCATCATGATGGCCATACGCAGCAGCCCGGAGAAACGACTGACGCTGAGCCAAATCTACGAATTCATCATGGAGAACTTTCCTTACTACAGAGACAACAAGCAGGGCTGGCAGAACTCCATCCGCCACAACCTCTCGCTCAGCAAGTGCTTCGTCAAGGTGCCACGCCACTATGACGACCCCGGCAAAGGCAACCACTGGATGCTGGACCCTAGCAGTGATGACGTCTTCATCGGTGGCACGACAGGCAAGTCGCGACGTCGCTCCTCGCTCGCGTCACGATCCCGTCTTGCCGCACTCAAGCGCGCCGGCTTCCCGTCCTTGATGGTGCCCGCCTACTCCTTCCACGGGGAGCGTCTGCAGCCCTACCCCTGTACGCCCCTCTACTCCTCGCCTGTTTCAGGACTGACGGGTCCTGCTGAACGTCTCCTGTCCAAGTCTCTCAGCTTCTCCGTGGACAAGTTGTTGGCAGACAGCCCACCTGGAGATTCGAACCCCGGACCACAGGGACAAATCCAGTAGTCCTCATGCTGATGCGCTCTTAGAGGTGCCACTCTTGCAGGAAGAAGTCGTTGTGACTACCGGAAAACGACTGTCTCAGCAAGAGCTGCAGGATCTGCAGAAGCAGGATCTCGTGATGGGGAAGTTTCTGTCATCTTGGTCGCAAAAGCCAGAGTCTACACAGGACCATTCCTCGAAGATCCTACTTCGGCAATTTTCGAGATTTCGGATCCGAGACGGGCTCCTCTACAGACATGTCGCCGACCCAGCTCAAGGCCACATCGAGCAATTGGTTCTACCCAGTTCGCTGCGTCCTGACATTCTGAGAGCAGAGATGCTCAAAACATGAACAGATCACCCTGTGAGCTTCTGAAGAAAAGTGACGATACTCCATGTGAAGTGACTGCATGAGCCCCGACGCTCTGTGAGACCGAACGCAGGTTGTCGGTCATTCCACTTTGGTGACGGAGTACCATATGTGTAGAACTGCTTTGTGTAGGTATTGGATGTGCCTCTGACTGTAAGTAATGTACCCGTTCCTTTTTCTTTTGCATGACCTCAATACGTAGCCTTGTATAGTAAAACCACACGTAGTAAAGAGAATTACAGGAATGCGATAAGAGTTCCATATAATCATATGATATCCAAGAATGCATGAAACAATAATGGTTTATTTTATTGGAATGATATGACATATCCTTTATATCCCATATAACCCTTTGATTGTTCATGGTTATGTCGTTGTTGATGGCGTCCTCTCTGTGTAACGAGACGTACTGGAAAGTTTCCCTCGTTCTTGTGAATTGTGGTATTGTAAGCTGGAAGAGCGGATTGCCTATAGTTTTGGAACTGATAGGAAATATCTCATCGTAAAGATGCAGATAGTGCTCTCTTTGTGTGATTGCTGTTTAGGGAAAATTACAGTTTCCCACGACTGTGGGTTTTTGCCTAAAGTTTCATTTACTATTACGTATCACTGTGCTGCTAGTGATTACGGAAGAACTTGCGATGTTTATTCATTGCGGGGTGTTGTCGTGCTTAGCAACGCCACTTTGTGTCACTGTTTGTTTATGTGCATCTAATTGAAGGGTTAAGACCGCTTTTAGCCTGCACGGTTTGTGTGTCTAGCCATGTGGAGGACATACTTGTTGAAGGGTTAAAACCGCTTCAAGTTGTCTTGTCCAACATGCTCTGTTGTTGTGTTGGTTATGCTGCGTTTTGTAACGTGAAATGTTTAATCCTGTTGTTACCAATCAACTAGTTGAACGGTTAAGCCCGCTTCTAGAAGATGTGAAACAATGAGAACTCTTGCTTGTTTTTGTGTGGTGTTTTGGATTGTCTTCTAGTTGACTGGTTAAGACCCCTTCTAGACAGCAATAAAAAAAATTATCGTGTGAGATTTCGTTGTACACCATGCTTGTATATATTACATCCTAGTAATGCATGTACTCACTAGATTCAAGATTTTGTGTCCATTCTACATTTGTATTTTGTCTCATGATATATGTTGTATGCAAGTGGTCACCTCAATCCTCTAGCACTAATGGAATTGTTCATTGTTAAACTCCTTATAGGTCATTAATCAAAATTTACAACAAGGACGTTGTACTGAAACACCATGGGGAGATGTAACAGAGTGACAAAACTGTACTTTGCTGACTTTGCGTTCTCTGCATGAACCCCTCCTATCTTCCAGTTTGTCACCAGTGGTCATTTGCCCCCTCAGCTATTTCTCGCCCGTTCCCACGCTCTCCATCCCCCTGCTTTCTCCATTTGAATACCTCCCCATCTCTGATTCCATCCCCACGTCAGACTCTGGGACACTGAAGCCATACCGTTCATGCCAGCCGCCCTTCCCACTGTCGTTTCCCATTATCTCACTCTCGGACGCTCCGCTGGTCATCAGCGTGGAGACCTGATGCTGCCGCGATAGTATCTCCAAGAGATCAGTCTTGTGAGTCGGACCCTCCCCCCCCCCCCCCCCCCTCTTCCTACGCATCCCTGGCACCGCCCCCAGCCGCACCTTCACTAATCCCATGCCACGCCTTTTCCGGTTTTGATCATATATATTGAGGTGACCACTTATGTTTAGAGGACTTGTGTTGAGAGACTGATGTTTACCAGACTTATGTTTACGAGACTTGTGTTGAGAGACTCGTGTTGAGAGCTGCATAGAGTACGGACTCATTATTGCTACTCGGAAATAAATGGATGTAACGGGAACTTGACTGACTCCATGTCCCTCTGTGCCTCTGCCGCCCAACACTCGGGAGGCAGGGGAAAAGTTCCCAGCCTGCATAGTAGCCCCAGCAATGTAAATGCTGGGCCCGCTACATACTCAATCTTGGTTTTTTCTGTTTCCGATATTTTGCCACGAATGTCTTATTCCGGACGTGTCGTGCACATTTTTCGTTTTATCCTCTGCTCATTGTCTACGAATTCGGAGTCGTTTAGAACAACAACTTGTCAAAACGAAATTTTCGTGAAGACGGGTGCTGGCAGCGCACTCGTGGAAAATTTTTTTCGAATGCGAACTCTCAAGATACCAGATGTTCATCTTTGGCAAAACGAAGTTCGCAATCCCATACAGCAGCACAAACCAGGTAAAAAGTCGGGTTTTAACTTTTTGGAGTTGGTGGTATCATGTTAAAACTGAGCGTTTAAGCTTCCCAATGGTACCAACAGTTACAACTATTTGAATAAACTCTGCGATAAAACACAAAGTTTGAGAAAATTGCTGCACAAGTGAGAGCTTGTCTGTTTTGTCCAACTTTATTTTTCTGTTTACGTCATGCATTTGCTTCCTATTCTCAGAAAGACGACGCTACAGGAAAACCTCCACTGCAGGAAGAGTGTAGAGATATATGATACGCCGGTAGGAGTAGAAAGCGTGGATCACGCCAAGCGAAAAGCCGTAGATGGGCTCACTTTTTGTGTGTAAGGGAGGTGGGCTCATGGACGTTTTAAAATACATGTATACATAAGTATATGTTGATTTGCATAGTAATGCAACTTATCGATTCTGGATGGGTTATAGAGGCAGTAATGCCCAACACAGAAACTGCACCTTGAAGACCCCACCTGATGGTACAGGCTGTATACATGTATATCTCTGAAATGACCAGTGCCACCAGTTTTGCGGTGCTCAGTCACACGTTTCCTTCCTGACCACTTGTAATTCTCATTTACGTTTTCTAAATCGGTACATTTTTTCCCTCGCTACTTTGGGGTGGACCGTGGCACTGCTGTGTGAGTTTCCCAAGGCCTCCCAAGGCAGGACGTGGCACTGCTGTGTACAGTGTCGCCACTTTTGGCCAGGGGTCAGAGCGCTGACCCGCTCTCCCTCGCGGCGTCGGAAGCTGCGCGGATCCTAGAGTTGTATCCTCGGGCAAGATGCTTAACTCGTATCGCCTTTCCCCACCCAGGAGTAAAACTGGGCATCTGCGAGCGCAGTAATAGTACACTGTACTGTGATTAATCCGTGAACTTGGCCATGAAGTAGCATCGGGTTGGTATTCTCTCATTAGAGTGGAGGGTGTGCTGGCACCTGACTGTATATATCGTCAGGTGCCAAGTATACGATACAGTTCCATGTAATACGATACGATTCGATACGAACCGATACGACACAATACAATACAAAACGATATGATACGACACGACACAACACGATACGACACGATACAACACAATACGATATTATACAATACAATACAATGCAAAACAAAACGATACGATACGACACGACACAACACGATACGACACGATACAACACAATACGATACTATACAATACAATACAATACAAAATGATACGACACGATACGACGCACTACAACAAAATACGATACAATGCAATACGACACGACACGATACGACAATACAACACGATACAATACAATACGATACAATACGATACAATACAATACAATACGATACAATACAATACGATACGACGCGGTGCGATGCGATGCGATACAATATAGAACAATAAATATACTCCAATTCAACACAATCCAAAATCAATGCAATACAGTGCAACCCGATTTAATGCAATACAATGCAATACATCTTTATTACTGTTATTGCAGAATTAGTTTCGTCCACCACATATATACAAAAACGACGTGAAGGACAATACATGATATGTTTATTACAAAATACTATAAGCCATTCACATGAGTTAAAAATAATCATAGACAAACATTTTTCTGAACGATGGAGCACATTCACAAGAGAAAGGAGTTAATATCAGTTGGTTCCACATCTAAATGAATACATTTATGAATTAATTAAAATGAATACAAATGAAGTGGCGCAACGATATAGGGATAAAGTGCAAAACGGTTTGAGACCCAAATAAGTGAGAAGACGCTACAGGAAAGCAGTGCCGCTACTTGGTGCATCCCCACACGCAGCGACAGGGACTGGCGCAGGCAAGCACAGCCCGGGGGGGCTGGGCCTGTGGCGAGGGAAATCTTTGGTTGGGGAATGTCATTGCGCGAGGAAGCGTCTCAGACGCCAGTGCTAAATGCCAGGTAGTCCACGCGCGCCCCACTCTCCAGCATCAGCAGCTCAGAGGTTCGGGCCACTAATGCAGGCGGAAGAGCACCGCCTGCCTGGAGCAGTGTCAAAGACGTGGCGTCCTCCATGGGTGGTGGAGCCAGCACCAATGTCGTGTCGCCCGCAGTAGTAGGTCTGCTTGAAGTGAAAATGATTATATAAGTAGCAAAACTGTCTTGTGCCAAGCTACCTGGTGTCTTATCTAGGTCACACAGCTGTATTGTTTCCTTTTTTTCCGTTTTGGTCGTTGAATACTTTTCAGCATTTTCCCTTCCTATTAGATAGGACACCTCAGGAAAAAGGATTTATTTTCTGTATGGAAATGTCATGACATGTGTGGGAAATGAGTACCAGTCCAAACAGTCAAAAAGTAGTACGGTGTATAGAAAGGTTTACTTACTCTAAAATGCTGCTGTAATAACTACTCCTTCCCCAAGTTACTTCTTATCCACCCATGAATCCTTTTCCACCTTTGATTTGATTCCCCTACTTTCTCTTTCTCTACACCTTCCCTTCATCCTAACCCTCCCCCCAACCTCTCCACTCACCCACCCACCCCCGCAAAAAAACCCAACAAAAACTATCCATAAAACCTCCCTATTCTTGAACCAGTGAGTTGGATGTTCTTCAAGAAATGCAATGTGTGCATGAAAGCGAATCCGTGACGCAACAGACTTTGGAGTTATACCAGTCTGAAGTGCCGTACTTACGCTTGTGCAGCAATATTATCCAATTTTGCGTTTTATTGCAGAGTCTCTTCAAATAGTTGTATATTTAAGAATTTTCAAGGTACAAACTTAATGTTGAACAGCTTAATTTGTCAGGTTCAAAACAATACCAAAAAAGCCAAAAAGTAAAAAATTGACATTTGACCTGATTTGTAGTGCTTTGTCGCAAATGCACTTGCCCTTCGACAGATACTTGCCTCGATGTCGTGTGGAACTGGCGCGTTGGGGAAAGTCCCGTATTTACTGTCACTTGTGCATCCCGTGAGGCCCTACCACCATTGTCGTGCTCTTCTTTGGGTGCTGTACCTGCTTCGGATTGGCTGAAAATAAAGAATGTTTCCTGTCTGCAACCACCACGACCACGACGATGGTAACAAAAATGACGACAACTATGATGATGGTAAGGATGCTGCTGGTTTGATCCATTAGAAAAATACTCCACGTAGTTAAAAGTGTTGATTTACAATATGGGAGTGCACACAGACAAAAGAAGAATGGGCGTGTTGCTTCTTCCGCTTGCCTGATCGAGAGAAGAAACCATAAATTCCCCATAGAATGTCCGCTTGTTTTACAACGGGCACAAACACGTAATAATGATTAAGTAATAATGATAACAACAACAACAACAATGATGATGATGATGATGTCTTGACTTACTTGACTTATTCCTGTAGACTCCCGGTGGAGCATAGGGCCGCAACAACACCTCGCCAACGCACTCTGTTCTGGGCTGTTCTCCTCAGCTGAGTCCACGTCATTCCGGCGTCCTTCACTTCGCTCTTGACAGACCTTCTCCACGACTGTTTGGGCCGTCCCACTTTTCTTTTTCCCTGTGGGTTCCAGTCAAGTGCTTGCCTCGTGACGTTGTCGGCTGGTTTGCGCAGTGTGTGACCTATCCAACCCCATTTCCTTTTCTTGATGTCCTGACTGATGGGGTTCTGGTTGGCTTTCTTCCATAGGTTTGTGTTGGAGATCTTCTCCTATGACTACTACTACTACTACTACTACTACTACTACTACTACTACTACTACTACTACTACTACTACTACTACTATACTACTACTACTATTACTATTACTACTACTACTACTTTTACTACTACTACTACTACTACTACTACTACTACTACAACTACCACCACTACTACTACTACTACTACTACTACTACTACTCAGCACCATGGCTTGGCTTCGCGAACGAAGACAGTGGTAGGGGGCAGGGTCTGCGACGGTTGCAGGCTCGTGTGTGGCTAAAGAAGCCAATACGGGACTTGCACACCTGCCCACAGTGACTACAACAACAATAACAACAACAACAACAACAACTACTACTACTACTGACAATCATCATCATCCTCATCATCATCATCAAATAATGATAAAAGTCACAATACTAATTATGATAATAGCAGTAGCATCAACAACAACGATAATGATGATAACAACAACAAAACGATGATGATAATGATGATGATGATGATGATGATGATGATGATGATGATGATGATGATGATGATGATGATGATGATGATGATAATAATGTACAGTCCATGAACCTAGCTTCCTTTGTTTGAAACCACCAGCCTGCACTTATGCGAGGCAGAAGACAGAGACGTCACTCAGTGACATCGGCCATTCTAGACACTGACAGCGCCTGGGAACATGAGCCAGGTGTGGCTGACTCCTGCAGAGTAACAGGAAGACTGGGCGGACACGCTTGTGGACAGACGCTGTGAATCTAAAGACCCTCAGTCGTTTCGTTTCTCTAGTCTTGTCCTCTTAATAAGCTGTTCATACCTTTGAGACTACATAAGGTGAAGAATACGACCCCAAACTCATGAATCTTTTTTCATGCCTGACCCCTCAGATAAGGGCACGTCACCCTGTAGGACTCCTATCATTAGTGCGTGCCCCACATCTCTTTCTGGAAACACAATCGCGTTCTTGGTCAAGACGCGCCTCTAAATTGGGGGCTCTCTGGAGAATGCGACGAAGCAACAACTAATTGGCACCAAGAAGTCACCCAGGAAATTTAGTTTGAAACATAAACTGGTATAATACGAAATATCTCGACCATACACACCTCATCGAATACACTTTCGCTATCTCCCTCTGTCAGCTGTTACTTAGTTATCGCTGCGCCTATTTGCTTTATGGTGTGTCACTGTTTTGTACTGTGCACATTCCTCTATATGAGAGCATAAGTAAAGTGTGTGAACTTTGCGTGTGAGTGTTTCTTTGTGTGTGCGCGTGGGATCCAGGAGTTGAAAACTTCTGTGTGTGTGTGTGTGTGTGTGTGTGTGTGTGTGTGTGTGTGTGTGTGTGTGTGTGTGTGTGTGTGTGTGTGTGCGCGCGCTCTCATAGCTCTGTGATAATTATTAATAAGTTTTCTCCCTTTTTTGAGGTTCTTTCCTGTGTATTTTTGAACATATTGTTTATCAGTCAAATCTCTGGTGTGTTCTTTCAGTCACTGCTAAGTGCACCTAGTGTCATTATAGGCGCACTTATTTATTTTAAAAACTGTTTGTAGTGATACTTGTGGTGGTGGTAGTGGTGGTGGTGGTGGTAGCAATAGTAGATAGTAATAGTATTAGTAATAAAAGTGGTCGTAGTGGTAGTAGTAATAGTAGTAGTACTCTCACCACCACCACAACCTTCACCACCACTTCCACCAGCACCACCAGCACCACAACAAGCACCACCACTGTAACGTTTTGACATTGCACCGGTCATGCAGGAATGGTGACGTTTTGAATTTTCATTGGTGTAAAGATGATAACCAATAGGTTACTTCGATTTGTTGAAGGCATGAGTCAATTAGCGTCAGATCTTAACTCACCCCTGGCAGGCACGGCCGCCCAAGGGGTTTTCTGGTTTGGCCAAGACTCTACTTCAAGTCCACTGGAGACTTGGGGTCCGGCCAAAGTGACCGTGGATCTTCGTCAAGGCGACGAGAACCTTGGATCCTACGATAGTGACCTTGCAACAAACTGTCAAGTTTGGGGTCTGGAGAAATTTGTGGTGAACAGTTCTGACAATCCAAGTATTTGTCAGCAAGGAGTGGGACACGGTTTGAAGGATGCAAAGCGGTCAATCGCAAGTGATACCATATAAAACTGTTATTATTGAAAAACTGTATACCAGTGTGCCAATTGTTTGTTCTTTAAAGTTTGTTTGTGTGCGAGTGAGTTTTTTTTTTTTTTTTTTTTGAGTTTTAAAGGTTTATTTACATAAAACAAAAGAAACAGAGGAGAGAGAAAAAA
>JAWQFJ010020223.1:162500-224327 GCA_034096865.1 Theodoxus fluviatilis | reverse complement strand
TTGGCGGAGTTATTTCCCTTGCTGTGCTCGATCGAAAAGACGAGCTTTCCAACGGTACCGGGCGTGAACCTCTTCGTAGAATAGATCGAAAGTTACAATTTTTCCAAAAGTCATAAAATACGATGCATCAATGACGTTTTTAACGTTTTTTACGAGGAGTGATGTTTTTCAAAGCCATTTTATTCAACTAATTATCGAAAGACAGGTCGAAAAAAACACGTGGGGGCATTTGCAAGTGTTTGAACTACTCAAAACTGATGTTATCTCAAAAACGTCCAGATATGAAATTTTCCCAACTTTTCGACCCGTGTCTTGCCTTAATAGTCTCCGAGAAAAATCAAACGTTAAAGTTTTCGGACGCCCGGATGCCCGAAACGGGTGAGTATATCGACTCACTTTTGCTTCGCATGTGAGTCAAAAAAAGGGGGGGGGGTCACGCTCGGGGGTAGTAGGTTGGCCTGAACTTGCCAGATTGAACATAAACTTTCTTTTTAGAAGAAGCCAGATTGAACATAAACTTTCTATCACGGGAAACATTAAAAAAAAAATTAAATAGTGGATTCTTTGAGTACTCCTAAGGCTGGATGGATGGATGGATAGATGGTGTTTTACGACCTATCAGCCTTTGTAGGCTATATAAGGCCATTTAGCTTCGCTGGGCAGGGCACGTAGTCCGGATGCCAGACGAGAGACTGCCAAAGAGACTCTTCTATGGCGAGCTCCAGCATGGCCAGCGGTCCCACGGTGGGCAAAAGAAGCGCTTCAAAGACACCCTGAAAGCTTCACTGAAAGCTTTTGCCATCAATCCAGACACGTGGGAACGGGCTGCAATGGACCGATCCACCTGGCGCTCTTCCATCCACAAAGGTGCCAAGACATGCGAGGCAAACAGGATCACTGCCGCAGAAAAGAAGAGGCAAGCCCGCAAGGCCCATGCTGTCAACCCCCCTGGAGACGTCCCACTTGTCCCATGTCCCTTCTGTTCCCGAACCTTCCGTGCCAGGATCGGCCTCGTTAGCCATCTGCGCACACACAGACAGAACCAGTCCCAGCAACCCCCCAGATGACTAGAGTGGTCCTCGTCGACTCGACGGACGAACAACAAGGCCATTTAGCACAAAAATCACTAGAACAGTTTAGAGTAAAGGCAAATCAAATCACAGTGTCCCTAGTTATTCGCCTCAGATTACGAATCGCGTAGGGAGACGCAGTGGGTCAATTCTTACCCCGAACCCACAGGGGGTTCCTAAGGCAGGAAAGATGGGACAACATGCAGTTTGTTGTTGACTGTCCATTTCTTTGTTTGGATAATTTTTTAAAAAGGGTTGGTTAGGCTACCATAACAACTACCACCTTCTTTTTTGGCCTAAGCAGAAATAATAAATTCATGAGATGATATGTACATCCAGTAAATCAAATCTGGAAATTCACTTCAAAGTGATTAACCATCAAAGCATGGATTCTGCCTTTTTAAGTATCACATAATTTCCCCTGATGTGCTGGATAAGATTTATGTTTACTCACTCTGTCAATCTTTCTCAAAAAGGGTTCTCTCAACAATTCCTACCAACAATAAGTCATTCTTTAGGAATGAAAGAAAGGTCTACAGCTAGAAAGGGCAGGGCTTACCGAGATCTACGAGGAGAGCGTGAGTGACGGCGGAAAGCTGGAGACCGTCTCCGGGGTGAAGGAGAGGGGCGTCCCGAACCCCTCCAAGGCGATCGAACCCTTCTTGGCGACCTTGACCTTCGCCTCCATGGTGACTTTCTGGGTGACCTAGAGCGGCGTCGGGGAGAGCGGCGTGGGGACCGGCTGCTCCTGCGAGGAGGCGACTGCCTGCGTCGGGAGTGTGAGCGACTGCGCCTTGAACTGGAGCGGTGGCCACGACTGCCTGATCTCCTCCGGCTCCCTGCCTTCTCCCTGGCATCTGTGGAACCGCCCCTGCCTCCAGTCCTGGCCGCAGGCTTTGCCTTGGCCTTCCTCTCCTTCCTGTCATCAGGAGAGGCAGAGCCAGTGACTTGGCGCTGAATCCTGGAGGAGTCCTCCTCCTCCACCTCGCTGTCAGAGCTGCTTGCCTGCTTGGACAGCTTCCCCTTCACGTCTGCACTTGCAGCCTCAGCAGCTCCAGCAGGGGCTGGGGAGGGAGAGGGGGAGGAGGAGGAAGACCTCCTGTGCTGCCTGTCCCCCTCCCCATCATCTCCAGACTTGGAGTCAGGATGGTCAGGGTCGGGCTGGCTGCCGTAGGGGACCAGAGGGGGGGCATTCTGCCCCCCAGGCTTGCGGTCCCAGCGCCCTCCCCGTGCCAGCTGGGAGGTTGGGGAGGATCTGCCGGCACCAGCTGTGTCTTCCTCCTTTGAGGCTGAGGACCCAGGCCTATGAGGGGATGGGGAGGAGTCGGTGCTGCTGCTGGAGGAGCGGCGGTGGGGGCGGGCATCACGCCTGGCCTCCCTCTCCCCGTCTGCCATCACTCCTGCTTGCTCTCGCTGCCTGCAAGGGCAACAAAAAACAGTCTCATTTCACCTGCAGGATAAGAGAGTCTGCTTTTAAACACCTGAAAAAAATAAGGACTTTGATGGGACTTCTATCGGCCTTTGAAGGTTATGTAAGGCCATTAAGCATGATAATCACACTAGAAGAGTTCCAAGTAAAAGCAATTTAAAGTCATGATGTCCCTATTTATTCGCCTCTTACGAATCATGTAGGGGGTCTATTCTTTCAGGAATAATCACAGGTTATCCATTTGTGTGGGTCACCCCTCTTTGCGAACCATGGCTGATCATTCTACCAAACAGCCACAGATGTCTGTACGCACATGAGAACACCATTTCATGTGAAAGACCCAGCTTGACTCTTACTCCTCATCTGCCCTCCCCCTTCACCCACCCCTACTCCTTTGTTGTTTTGAATAGGAAATGTTATCATGTTTAGTTATTCTCTTCCATTTACATTTGCCATGTTAGCAAAGCTGCTGACCATTCATGAATAATGCAACTGGCAATGTATAACAGTTGCTAATAGAGTGTAACTGTTGTACAGATTGCGATGGACAATAGGCCTTGCAGTAAAAAATTCTGTCATCTGTCTGGGTCAAAGGATTTTCAGAGTTCATTCGGCTTGTTGTTCTCAACTTCTTCAACCAATCCAATCCAACAGTAAATCAACAAAACATTTGTGAGACTTGGGGTTCAAACTATGTGTTGCTGAAAATACCAAGATCAAAAGTAGGCAAAGGGATCATTGAAGAGGAGAGGAATGGTCAACACAAAAGAAAAATATGACATCAATCACAGCATGTCTTTATGAGCCAATGGCAAGAATTTAATTGAAGGAAAATGAAAGACACAGTGAAAACTTGAAATGGCAATGGAGCCGTCTAAAACCACACTGCATCAGAAATGCAGCAGTCACACACATACACACACACACACATACACACACACATACACACACACACACATACACACACACATACACACACATACACACACACATACACACACACACACACACACACATACACACACACATACACACACACACACACACACACACACATACACACACACATACACACACACACACACACACACACACACACACACACACACACACACACACACACACATACACACACATACACACACATACACACACACACACACACACACACACACACACACACACACACACACACACACACACACACACACACACACACACACACACACACACACACACACACACACACACACACACACACACACACACACACACACACACACACATACACACACACACACACACACACACATACACACACACTACCAACTACCAACACTATGCTATCACAACACTGGCAGCGATTCACATTGTGCTGTCAGTGTAAGTAGACAGGCCTCGATGGTTCAAACCCCACCTGGCCAGCTCCGATGCAGCAACTGCCACTTGCTCTAAGGGAGGAAGGGGGGGAGTCCGGATTCGCACGCCACCTGGTGGGTTACTGGACTGAGGCTTTCCAGAGGTGGCCATCTGCAAGTCAAGGAGAAAGGAAATGCAATGGTATTTATCTCCCTTGGGTTAGAAGCAAGAACAAAGAGGTCAAGCATGCTACCTGATAAAACTGATATCTACTAATATTTCACGACAACAAAGTGCAGATTTCTTTTTGCAAAGATTTTCTGAGATCGGAACAGCTTACTTCCCTCCTGAACTTCAGGCATGTCCGAGTGTCATAGAGTGGCAAGAGGCAGTCTGAGTGCCATAGAGTGGCAAGAGGCAGTCTGTCCGAGTGTCATAGAGTGGCAAGAGGCAGTCTGAGTGCCATAGAGTGGCAAGAGGCAGTCTGAGTGCCATAGAGTGGCAAGAGGCAGTCTGAGTGCCATAGAGTGGCAAGAGGCAGTCTGAGTGCCATAGAGTGGCAAGAGGCAGTCTGAGTGCCATAGAGTGGCAAGAGGCAGTCTGAGTGCCATAGAGTGGCAAGAGGCAGTCTGAGTGCCATAGAGTGGCAAGAGGCAGTCTGTCCGAGTGTCATAGAGTGGCAAGAGGCAGTCTGAGTGCCATAGAGTGGCAAGAGGCAGTCTGAGTGCCATAGAGTGGCAAGAGGCAGTCTGAGTGCCATAGAGTGGCAAGAGGCAGTCTGAGTGCCATAGAGTGGCAAGAGGCAGTCTGAGTGCCATAGAGTGGCAAGAGGCAGTCTGAGTGCCATAGAGTGGCAAGAGGCAGTCTGAGTGCCATAGAGTGGCAAGAGGCAGTCTGAGTGCCATAGAGTGGCAAGAGGCAGTCTGTCCGAGTGTCATAGAGTGGCAAGAGGCAGTCTGAGTGCCATAGAGTGGCAAGAGGCAGTCTGAGTGCCATAGAGTGGCAAGAGGCAGTCTGAGTGCCATAGAGTGGCAAGAGGCAGTCTGTCCGAGTGTCATAGAGTGGCAAGAGGCAGTCTGAGTGCCATAGAGTGGCAAGAGGCAGTCTGTCCGAGTGTCATAGAGTGGCAAGAGGCAGTCTGAGTGCCATAGAGTGGCAAGAGGCAGTCTGTCCGAGTGCCACAGAGTGACAAGAGGCAGTCTGTCCGAGTGTCATAGAGTGGCAAGAGGCAGTCTGTCCGAGTGCCATAGAGTGGCAAGAGGCAGTCTGAGTGCCATAGAGTGGCAAGAGGCAGTCTGAGTGCCATAGAGTGGCAAGAGGCAGTCTGAGTGCCAGAGAGTGGCAAGAGGCAGTCTGAGTGCCATAGAGTGGCAAGAGGCAGTCTGAGTGCCATAGAGTGGCAAGAGGCAGTCTGTCCGAGTGTCATAGAGTGGCAAGAGGCAGTCTGAGTGCCATAGAGTGGCAAGAGGCAGTCTGTCCGAGTGTCATAGAGTGGCAAGAGGCAGTCTGAGTGCCATAGAGTGGCAAGAGGCAGTCTGAGTGCCATAGAGTGGCAAGAGGCAGTCTGAGTGCCATAGAGTGGCAAGAGGCAGTCTGTCCGAGTGCCATAGAGTGGCAAGAGGCAGTCTGTCCGAGTGCCATAGAGTGGCAAGAGGCAGTCTGTCCGAGTGCCACAGAGTGACAAGAGGCAGTCTGTCCGAGTGCCACAGAGTGGCAAGAGGCAGTCTGTCCGAGTGCCACAGAGTGGCAAGAGGCAGTCTGTCCGAGTGCCATAGAGTGGCAAGAGGCAGTCTGAGTGCCATAGAGTGGCAAGAGGCAGTCTGAGTGCCATAGAGTGGCAAGAGGCAGTCTGAGTGCCATAGAGTGGCAAGAGGCAGTCTGAGTGCCATAGAGTGGCAAGAGGCAGTCTGTCCGAGTGCCATAGAGTGGCAAGAGGCAGTCTGAGTGCCATAGAGTGGCAAGAGGCAGTCTGAGTGCCATAGAGTGGCAAGAGGCAGTCTGTCCGAGTGCCACAGAGTGGCAAGAGGCAGTCTGTCCGAGTGCCATAGAGTGGCAAGAGGCAGTCCGAGTGTCATAGAGTGGCAAGAGGCAGTCTGAGTGCCATAGAGTGGCAAGAGGCAGTCTGTCCGAGTGCCATAGAGTGGCAAGAGGCAGTCTGAGTGTCATAGAGTGGCAAGAGGCAGTCTGAGTGCCATAGAGTGGCAAGAGGCAGTCTGTCCGAGTGCCACAGAGTGGCAAGAGGCAGTCTGTCCGAGTGTCATAGAGTGGCAAGAGGCAGTCTGTCCGAGTGCCACAGAGTGGCAAGAGGCAGTCTGTCCGAGTGTCATAGAGTGGCAAGAGGCAGTCTGTCCGAGTGTCATAGAGTGGCAAGAGGCAGTCTGTCCGAGTGCCATAGAGTGGCAAGAGGCAGTCTGTCCGAGTGCCATAGAGTGGCAAGAGGCAGTCTGTCCGAGTGCCACAGAGTGGCAAGAGGCAGTCTGTCCGAGTGCCATAGAGTGGCAAGAGGCAGTCTGTCCGAGTGCCATAGAGTGGCAAGAGGCAGTCTGAGTGCCATAGAGTGACAAGAGGCAGTCTGAGTGCCATAGAGTGGCAAGAGGCAGTCTGTCCGAGTGCCACAGAGTGGCAAGAGGCAGTCTGAGTGCCATAGAGTGGCAAGAGGCAGTCTGTCCGAGTGTCATAGAGTGGCAAGAGGCAGTCTGTCTGAGTGCCACAGAGTGACAAGAGGCAGTCTGAGTGCCATAGAGTGGCAAGAGGCAGTCTGTCCGAGTGCCACAGAGTGACAAGAGGCAGTCTGAGTGCCATAGAGTGGCAAGAGGCAGTCTGTCCGAGTGTCATAGAGTGGCAAGAGGCAGTCTGTCCGAGTGTCATAGAGTGGCAAGAGGCAGTCTGAGTGCCACAGAGAGGCAAGAGGCAGTCTGTCTGAGTGCCATAGAGTGGCAAGAGGCAGTCTGTCCGAGTGTCATAGAGTGGCAAGAGGCAGTCTGTCCGAGTGCCACAGAGTGACAAGAGGCAGTCTGTCCGAGTGCCATAGAGTGGCAAGAGGCAGTCTGTCCGAGTGTCATAGAGTGGCAAGAGGCAGTCTGTCCGAGTGTCATAGAGTGGCAAGAGGCAGTCTGTCCGAGTGCCATTGAGTGGCAAGAGGCAGTCTGAGTGCCATAGAGTGACAAGAGGCAGTCTGTCTGAGTGCCATAGAGTGGCAAGAGGCAGTCTGAGTGCCATAAAGTGGCAAGAGGCAGTCTGAGTGCCATAGAGTGACAAGAGGCAGTCTGTCCGAGTGTCATAGAGTGGCAAGAGGCAGTCTGTCCGAGTGTCATAGAGTGGCAAGAGGCAGTCTGAGTGCCATAAAGTGGCAAGAGGCAGTCTGAGTGCCATAGAGTGACAAGAGGCAGTCTGTCCGAGTGTCATAGAGTGGCAAGAGGCAGTCTGAGTGTCATAAAGTGGCAAGAGGCAGTCTGTCCGAGTGTCATAGAGTGGCAAGAGGCAGTCTGAGTGCCATAGAGTGGCAAGAGGCAGTCTGTCCGAGTGCCATAGAGAGGCAAGAGGCAGTCTGTCCGAGTGCCACAGAGTGGCAAGAGGCAGTCTGTCCGAGTGCCACAGAGTGGCAAGAGGCAGTCTGAGTGCCATAAAGTGGCAAGAGGCAGTCTGAATGCCATAGAGTGGCAAGAGGCAGTCTGTCCGAGTGCCACAGAGTGGCAAGAGGCAGTCTGAGTGCCATAGAGTGGCAAGAGGCAGTCTGTCCGAGTGCCATAGAGAGGCAAGAGGCAGTCTGTCCGAGTGCCACAGAGTGGCAAGAGGCAGTCTGTCCGAGTAGTACCATTGAGAGGCAAGAGGCAGTCTGTCCGAGTGCCACAGAGTGGCAAGAGGCAGGCTGTCCGAGTGCCACAGAGTGGCAAGAGGCAGTCTGAGTGCCATAAAGTGGCAAGAGGCAGTCTGAATGCCATAGAGTGGCAAGAGGCAGTCTGTCCGAGTGCCACAGAGTGGCAAGAGGCAGTCTGTCCGAGTACCATAGAGTGACAAGAGGCAGTCTGTCTGAGTGCCATAGAGTGACAAGAGGCAGTCTGTCCGAGTGCCACAGAGTGACAAGAGGCAGTCTGCATTTGTTTCTTTCCTTTTGTCTCTTTTTGCCCTGTAAACTTCTCTAACACGACAGAAAATAGCCTACTTTGTTCTTCCCTTGGGCTATTATTTCATTACTTGACTTATGAATGAGAAACCAAAATTATCTCTCAATTTGATATTTTTGCCCAGTGGACATTCTTGTCTTCCTGAGGATGTATGAAATTGTGTGTGTGTGTGTAAAAAAATATTAAAACACTGTGTGTGCATGTGCGTGCACACACACACATCTATGAGTATGTGAGGGTATAGAAGTCTGTGTGAGCGTATACGAATGTGCATACAAGCATTTTCCCATATATCCTGTCCTGTCTTGGAGGCATCTGCTATTGATGGGTCCTGATGAACATGATGAATCACCAAATCCACATCAAATGGAGACTGATGAAACTGGTGAGTGGTGCTCTCTGTACCGCTACTCACCCCCTGGCCAGCCTCCGCATCCTCCTCCTCTCTGTCCACATCTTCAGGCTCTGGGGGAGGCTGCCACTTGATCTTCTCCTGCAAACATCAGGCAGCCACAGTAAGCACCGCCGTCCCACTTTCACAACATCAGGCAGCCACAGTAAGCACCGCCGTCCCACTTTCACAACATCAGGCAGCCACAGAGAGGAAATCGGCAATTGGTCTGCAGTGAGCAGGTGCAGTTTTCGAAAGCTGCACAGATCCTGGAGCAGCATCCTGGGGCAAGGGGCTTACCTGCATTGCTCCTCCTACCAAGGAGTTATAAACTGGTTACTGGGCACTGCACAGCCACAACTGAGAGTAAAATCCCCCAAAAATAAATGTTTAAAGAGAGCGTAATCAAGGATTATCATTCAATTCCTACAGCATAATCCACACAGAAACTATGCATCAACACGGATCACATAGCACTACTGGACAGACAAGGAGAAACACACTGGGGGTGCCAGCACCCAACATCTACAGCATAATCCACACAGAAACTACGCATCAACAGGGATCACATAGCACTACTGGGCAGACAAGGAGAAACACACACTGGGGGTGCCAGCACCCAACATCTACAGCATAATCCACACAGAAACTACGCATCAACACGGATCACATAGCACTACTGGGCAGACAAGGAGAAACACACACTGGGGGTGCCAGCATCCAACGTTCGCTGTGGACAGTCGAGCCGCACCACTCACCTCTACCTTGCGCCGCTCCCTAGGCTGGTCAGCAGCAGGGGTAGGGGGGGAGGGGGAGCTGTGGGGGGAGGAGTGGTGGGAGTCGGGGCTGGAGTCGCTGCAGCCCCGGGTGGAGGGGGCACCTTGGGTGGGGCGGGCATCACCCTGGGCAGAGGGGGGCTGGACGAGGGCAATGGGTAGGGGCTGGGCCTGGGCCTCAGCCAGGTTGTACTGGATGCGTGCAGTGGGGGCGGGGGCAGCGCGGGTAGGAGGGGAGCCAGGGGGTGAGGGGGACTGCTCCTCCCCACTGCCCTCTGCCCCCTCCTTCCCCCCATTCCTCAGGGGGCTGCCTGGACTTCTCTCACCCCTGCAGCAGAGACAAACAAATGAATGAACAGAGGAATGACTGAATGAACGAAGGCTATGTATGGGGACTGAACCCCAAATATCACTAGAACTGATATAACAAGTCGCGTCACGATTTCTCTAGTAGTTACGCACAGCTATTGCAGATCACTCCATGAGATGCTTTGGGTCTATTCTCACACTTTGCCCAATGAAGGACTGGTGGCAGAGAGGTCAGGCTTGCCTCCACAACTTTGACAACAGTCACCTGGTCTCAAGGCCTCAAACAGTGCACTGGCACCTTCTTATCTCAGACAGCATGAGCAAACAAAATTTATCAGTACACTATAGTTTTTCAAGTTGGTCACTGTGCAAGCCAGTTAGAGATGATGGATCGAGAGTGGCCATGCCTCTATGAATTCATGGGGAAAACAGGTCTGCAGTAATTACCTTCTCATCCTTCTAAATTACTCATCCATGTACACAACAAAATACTGGGACTTGTTCCTCCGACTTGTCCGAGACTTTCAACCTTCGTGAATAAAACTGCATATATATGACTGTCCCAAGATGTCAGAGAAAGCTGACATCAATATCATTATCATCATCATTATTGTTGTTGCAACATGAGGCACAGGCCCACGAGAATACAATGCATCCATGAATACTTGCACAGAGGAATGAAACAGTGTGTACTTAGTGTTTGAGAAAACCTGAGATTTTCTAGTTTTTCTTTGTCTTGACCCCTGCTGCAGAGTTGACATTGACATGGTTAATGATAAAAAAGAGGTGGGAAGGGAGGGAGGGAGGGAGAGAGGGAGGTGGGGAGAGAGGGAGGTGGGGAGAGAGAGAGAGAGAGAGAGAGAGAGAGGGAGAGAGAGGGAGAGAGAGGGAGAGAGAGAGAGAGAGAGAGAGAGAGAGAGAGAGAGGGAGGGAGAGAGAGAGAGAGAGAGAGAGAGAGAGAGAGAGAGAGAGAGAGAGAGAGAGAAAGGAGACGGGGAGGAGAGGAGAGGAGAGGAGAGAGACGAAACAAGACAAAACAAGACGAGACAGACTGACAGACAATGCAGAGTGAGAAGTGGTCAGGGTGGATGGAGATGGTGGATGAGGGAAAGACACCGAGTGCCCTTGTGCAAGACAAAGACAGGAAGCAGGCTACAGACAGGACAGCACACCTGGCAGCTTCCTGCTCTGCAGCACCTGGTCCACGTTGAGACAGGGGTCTCTGGCCTGGACGCCAGTGGGTTGGGGGCGGGCTTTCTGATGGGGGCCTGTAAAAAAAAAATGTCTTCTCTAGCATGTCATATGCACCACAGTAGTGGACAGGTAGCTATGAACATTCCATAAACATGAATCAAACATACTGTCTCCACACTTCTCCAAAACACCAGAGCAAATTGCCTTGACATGATTTAAATGGCTGCATGTTTATCTTTTGACCAGCACAACTACCTGGTCCTGCGCGAATGGCAGACTTGTACTAAATCATAAACACTCTAAACAAGCCTTAATGGTATGGAGACTGTCTGAGGTTTGTTCACTGCTTCCTCTAATATTGATCAAACTAGACTTAATTAACTCTTGCTGCCATTCCCACACCAAGCCTGGCTGCCACTCCCACACCAAGCCTGGCTGCCATTCCCACACCAAGCCTGGCTGCCACTCCCACACCAGCCTGGCTGCCATTCCCACACCAGCCTGGCTGCCATTCCCACACCAGCCTGGCTGCCATTCCCACACCAGCCTGGCTGCCATTCCCACACCAGCCTGGCTGCCATTCCCACACCAAGCCTGGCTGCCATTCCCACACCAAGCCTGGCTGCCATTCCCACACCAAGCCTGGCTGCCATTCCCACACCAAGCCTGGCTGCCATTCCCACACCAAGCCTGGCTGCCATTCCCACACCAAGCCTGGCTGCCATTCCCACACCAAGCCTGGCTGCCATTCCCACACCAAGCCTGGCTGCCATTCCCACACCAAGCCTGGCTGCCATTCCCACACCAAGCCTGGCTGCCATTCCCACACCAAGCCTGGCTGCCATTCCCACACCAAGCCTGGCTGCCATTCCCACACCAAGCCTGGCTGCCATTCCCACACCAAGCCTGGCTGCCATTCCCACACCAAGCCTGGCTGCCATTCCCACACCAAGCCTGGCTGCCATTCCCACACCAAGCCTGGCTGCCATTCCCACACCAAGCCTGGCTGCCATTCCCACACCAAGCCTGGCTGCCATTCCCACACCAAGCCTGGCTGCCATTCCCACACCAAGCCTGGCTGCCATTCCCACACCAAGCCTGGCTGCCATTCCCACACCAAGCCTGGCTGCCATTCCCACACCAAGCCTGGCTGCCATTCCCACACCAAGCCTGGCTGCCATTCCCACACCAAGCCTGGCTGCCATTCCCACACCAAGCCTGGCTGCCATTCCCACACCAAGCCTGGCTGCCATTCCCACACCAAGCCTGGCTGCCATTCCCACACCAAGCCTGGCTGCCATTCCCACACCAAGCCTGGCTGCCATTCCCACACCAAGCCTGGCTGCCATTCCCACACCAAGCCTGGCTGCCATTCCCACACCAAGCCTGGCTGCCATTCCCACACCAAGCCTGGCTGCCATTCCCACACCAAGCCTGGCTGCCATTCCCACACCAGCCTGGCTGCCATTCCCACACCAAGCCTGGCTGCCATTCCCACACCAAGCCTGGCTGCCATTCCCACACCAAGCCTGGCTGCCATTCCCACACCAGCCTGGCTGCCATTCCCACACCAAGCCTGGCTGCCATTCCCACACCAAGCCTGGCTGCCATTCCCACACCAAGCCTGGCTGCCATTCCCACACCAAGCCTGGCTGCCATTCCCACACCAAGCCTGGCTGCCATTCCCACACCAAGCCTGGCTGCCATTCCCACACCAAGCCTGGCTGCCATTCCCACACCAAGCCTGGCTGCCATTCCCACACCAAGCCTGGCTGCCATTCCCACACCAAGCCTGGCTGCCATTCCCACACCAAGCCTGGCTGCCATTCCCACACCAGCCTGGCTGCCATTCCCACACCAAGCCTGGCTGCCATTCCCACACCAAGCCTGGCTGCCATTCCCACACCAAGCCTGGCTGCCATTCCCACACCAAGCCTGGCTGCCATTCCCACACCAAGCCTGGCTGCCATTCCCACACCAAGCCTGGCTGCCATTCCCACACCAAGCCTGGCTGCCATTCCCACACCAAGCCTGGCTGCCATTCCCACACCAAGCCTGGCTGCCATTCCCACACCAAGCCTGGCTGCCATTCCCACACCAAGCCTGGCTGCCATTCCCACACCAAGCCTGGCTGCCATTCCCACACCAAGCCTGGCTGCCATTCCCACACCAAGCCTGGCTGCCATTCCCACACCAAGCCTGGCTGCCATTCCCACACCAAGCCTGGCTGCCATTCCCACACCAAGCCTGGCTGCCATTCCCACACCAAGCCTGGCTGCCATTCCCACACCAAGCCTGGCTGCCATTCCCACACCAAGCCTGGCTGCCATTCCCACACCAAGCCTGGCTGCCATTCCCACACCAAGCCTGGCTGCCATTCCCACACCAAGCCTGGCTGCCATTCCCACACCAAGCCTGGCTGCCATTCCCACACCAAGCCTGGCTGCCATTCCCACACCAAGCCTGGCTGCCATTCCCACACCAAGCCTGGCTGCCATTCCCACACCAAGCCTGGCTGCCATTCCCACACCAAGCCTGGCTGCCATTCCCACACCAAGCCTGGCTGCCATTCCCACACCAAGCCTGGCTGCCATTCCCACACCAAGCCTGGCTGCCATTCCCACACCAAGCCTGGCTGCCATTCCCACACCAAGCCTGGCTGCCATTCCCACACCAAGCCTGGCTGCCATTCCCACACCAAGCCTGGCTGCCATTCCCACACCAAGCCTGGCTGCCATTCCCACACCAAGCCTGGCTGCCATTCCCACACCAAGCCTGGCTGCCATTCCCACACCAAGCCTGGCTGCCATTCCCACACCAAGCCTGGCTGCCATTCCCACACCAAGCCTGGCTGCCATTCCCACACCAAGCCTGGCTGCCATTCCCACACCAAGCCTGGCTGCCATTCCCACACCAAGCCTGGCTGCCATTCCCACACCAAGCCTGGCTGCCATTCCCACACCAAGCCTGGCTGCCATTCCCACACCAAGCCTGGCTGCCACTCCCACACCAAGCCTGGCTGCCATTCCCACACCAAGCCTGGCTGCCATTCCCACACCAAGCCTGGCTGCCATTCCCACACCAAGCCTGGCTGCCATTCCCACACCAAGCCTGGCTGCCATTCCCACACCAAGCCTGGCTGCCATTCCCACACCAAGCCTGGCTGCCATTCCCACACCAAGCCTGGCTGCCATTCCCACACCAAGCCTGGCTGCCACTCCCACACCAAGCCTGGCTGCCATTCCCACACCAAGCCTGGCTGCCATTCCCACACCAAGCCTGGCTGCCATTCCCACACTAAGGCTGGCTGCCATTCCCACACCAAGCCTGGCTGCCATTCCCACACCAAGCCTGGCTGCCACTCCCACACCAAGCCTGGCTGCCACTCCCACACCAAGCCTGGCTGCCATTCCCACACCAAGCCTGGCTGCCCAGCACAGGCAAGGGCTGGCTCTCCAGTGCTCCTACTGGAGCTCACTTTCTACACTCAGTGGCCACATGGGGAGCAACATGGAGTCCTGCCACGAGAACACTGGTCAGAGATTTTCAGCACTTGGAGATGGACTCACCTCTGGGCTGCAAGTCTGGTGATGCCTGTCCTCTGGTTGCCACGCTGCCTGGCATCAGCAGCCTGCTCCCTCCTGCCCCGCCTCTCTGGCGATGACTCACTGCTACTGCTGCTGCTCGACTCGGACCGAGCCCGGCCATTGCCACGGCGCTGATGGGGAGAGCGGCGAGGAGAACTGCTGTCTCGTCTGTGGCCTCTGCGCCTCGGGGAAGCACTGCCTTCTCGTCTGCTGCCTCTTCTGTTGCCGCCTCTTCTGGGAGAGGTGCTGCTGCCTCTTCTGTTGCTGCCTCTTCTGGGATAGGGGCTGCTGCCTCTTCTTTTACCTCCTCTTCTGGGTGAGGTGCTGCTACCTCTTCTGTTACCGCCTCTTCTGGGTGAGGCACTGCTGCCTCTTCTGTTACCGCCTCTTCTGGGTGAGGTGCTGCTACCTCTTCTGTTACCGCCTCTTCTGGGTGAGGCACTGCTGCCTCTTCTGTTACCGCCTCTTCTGGGTGAGGTGCTGCTACCTCTTCTGTTACCGCCTCTTCTGGGTGAGGCACTGCTGCCTCTTCTTTTACTACCTCTTCTGGGTGAGGCACTGCTGCCTCTTCTCCTTTTGTCTGGTCTTGGAGAACTTGTGCCACGTTTGTCATCCCTTTGCTTGGGGGAGGCGACGCTGCCTTGTCTATTGCTGCCTCTTCTGGGTGAGGCGCTGCTTCCGTCCTTGCCGTGGGGCCGCCTTGGGGAAGGGCTGCTGGCTTGACGGTCTCTTCTGTCCCTTCTGCGGGGAGGAGAGCTGCTTTTCTTCTGATTTCTGGACGAGGGGTCTCTTGCATGGGCAGATGAATCTGAACTGCTGCTCCTCTGCCGTCCACCCTTGCTGTCTTTCAGTGGGGAGGGCTGGCTCTGGTGCCTGTCCTGCCTTTTGGCTGGAGAAGAATTGCCTCGCCTCCGAGGTGAGGGACTGCTACTCTGCCTGTCCTGCCTCCGCGCTGGAGGAGAGCCCCGCCTTGTCTCCCCCTTGGCTGCGGGTTGAGGAGAGGTAGAGCTGTCATGGCGCTGCCGAGAAGGTTTGGACTGCCTGCTTCTGCTAGGAGAACCCGAGCTGTCCCGTTCTGTGCGTTGCTTGCTACTCCCCTCTCTTTCAGACCTGCTGGATTTGAGGTCTTTCTCTGAAGATTTTTTGGACCGAGAGCTTCCGTCTTTACCATTTCCTGATTGCCGCCTGTCATTCAGCTTGCCCTGGGAGAAGACACTATGAATGGTGACCTCCTCTTCATTGGAAATCTCCATAGGTTCAGTATTGTCCTTGGCACTTGGGGAAACCTCCATGCTTTCTTCTCTCTCCCTGTTCTTCCTGTGCCTTCCCTCCTTGTCTTTCTTGTGCCTGCATCATAAATCATAGTCAGGTCAACCCTGAATTCTGGAAAAGCTACAGCCCTTTAAGACTCATCAAATGACCACTATCTATACACCACAGGATGATTAGTTTAGTATTTTGGGGCAATGCAACAGGTGCTATGGGCAAAAATGTACTATCAGTGGCTGTTGACTTATCTATTTCAGTGAAAGAATCCCATCTTTGCCCAGCCACTGAAATCTACGTAAAAACAAATCACTACCGATGCAATCTCCCTCCCTCCCCCTCTAATTATACACAGTTCCCAAATTTTGAATAGTTACTCATTCAACAATATGGCCAATTCTTCCTCTACTGTTCTTGATACAATGTAGGAATACAAGTAAATCAACAATCACAGAAAGGGTTCTTGCCAAAGCTAATCTTTGGGTCGCACTTCCTAAAAAGTGCCCATGGATGCAATGGACAGGAAGTAAAGGCAAAAAAAATAAACAAAACAAAAATAACTCGGTGTTGGTGGATGTTACTATGGGCAATGCATGGAAACCTAAAGAAAGACACATTTTTCAATTTGACCAACTCTCATGCAATTCAAAATGGTCTGAGAACAACATTGCCGGGGTAGTAAGGAAATACAACAGTATTGAGACTCATGAATGGATGAATCTGGACACTCACTTTTTCTCCTTCTTATGTTTCTTCTCTTTGGATTCCTCATCTGCCTCCAACCTGAAAGCAAGGCAGGGAAAGGCTTGCATCACATGACTGCGTTGCAATGCTGAAACGTGAAAGTAGGTTTAAATGGTTGTTGTACTTTGTGAGCAAGCACCTCAGGGAGAGCTGCAGGGTTGTGTCAGTGTGGTTGTGAAGTCAATACCATGGAGACAGTCAAGCACAATCCGGTTTTCTGGTCAACTTCCATGCTGCCTGCATGTCTCTCTTCCAATCACACTATTTCAGTCCCCCGCCTGTGGTCAAACATTTTCCTGTCTGTTCCACGCAGGGCTTTGGCTCTATATTAGTTAAACTTCACCCCACGTGGACAACCTCCTCTCTGGCCACACCAAAGTTGCACCATATCCATTCCAGTGATCCATTTCCCTGTCTCCCTTCCTCACTGTTCCACAGGTTCCAAAACCCTTGCTTTCTCTTCCTTTTTCTCTACTGTCCCTCACTGTCACATATCACCTTCCCTTCACTGTTCCACAGGTATCATAACCCTTGCTTTCTCTTCCTTTTCCTCTACTGTCCCTCACTGCCACACATCACCTTCCCTTCACTGTTCCACAGGTATCATAACCCTTGCTTTCTCTTCCTTTTCCTCTACTGTCCCTCACTGCCACATATCACCTTCCCTTCACTGTTCCACAGGTTCCAAAACCCTTGCTCTCTCTTCCTTTTTCTCTACTGTCCCTCACTGCCACATATCACCTTCCCTTCACTGTTCCACAGGTATCATAACCCTTGCTTTCTCTTCCTTTTTCTCTTCTGTCATTCACTGCCACATATCACCTTCCCCAGTTTTCCTCTGCGGTGTTCTCAAAAAATACTTTATCAACTTCTATGTTCTTTTCCAATGGAGTTTACTACTGTAAAAAGTCATACATGCTTTTCAAGGAGACTGCAACCCCCGACTGCTCCAGATAAATATCCTGGGAGCTGTGAACAAGGACTCAAGTCACAGAGGAAAACACCTGCTTCAAACTGTGTGGAGCTCCAGGGCCACTTCACCTCACTGCGTTGCACAACACTATCATGGTATCCTGCTTCCACTCATCTCCAGCCATTCAGAATAAGTTCTTGCCTTTGCTGGAACTGGCTTGCTTACATAGGATGAAGGTTACAACTTGCCATTAAAAATTACTTACAAACCTCAATCATTTAACTATTTCTCTTACTTGTCTTGCTCAACTAGCAGTCCTCTTTAACTTGACACTTTCTAACTGCCAAAGCCCCTTACACTAAGTGCCTCCAGACAGACAGACATAGATATATAGACATAGACAGACACAGACACAGACAGACATACAGACAGACAGACAGACATAGACATATAGACATAGACACAGACACACAGACAGACAGACAGACAGACAGACAGAGCGACAGAGTGACAGACGCACAGAGCGACAGACACACAGATACAGACACAGACAGAGATAGAGATACAGACACAGACACACAGATGGACTGATGGAAAGACAGACAGACAGAGCGCCAGAATCACAGATACAGACACAGACACACTGATACAGACACAGACGGACCAAAAGACGGACAGACAAACAGACAGACGGACAAAGATCAACAGAGACAGACAGACACACAGACAGACAGACATGACCGAGGGACCAACCTACAGACAAACAAATTTTTATCATGCACATGTGGAAACAGGTTAGGAACACTGGGAAGATGCCTACTTATGTTCAGGACCACTGTCGTCTCCACTGTGACCAGCCTGGAAGCGGTTTTGGAGTGAGGCTTGGCCTGCCTGGGGATCGCCGCCTCCCTCCTCCTGCTCCAGCATGGCACCCTTGGCCCAGCGCCGCTCCTTCTCCTCCTCCATCACCTGCGCCAGGGGCTTGAGGCGCCGCATCTCCTGCTTCCAGTGGGGGGGAGTGATGCTGCGGCTGCGAGAGCGGTAGCGCTGCAACACAGGATGCCCAGGGTTTAGAGAAGGCAGGCAATTTAATCCAGTGTTCCTATGGGATTCTCTCAGGGCCGACACCACCATTTCAGTCAGGTGATGGAAATTCCAAAGTTCTGAGTGAATGCAATGCCAACGGTGACTGATAGCAGCTGCACCTGCGAGTCCTGTGCCGCTGCTGGGACAGTCCAACAGAGAGAGCCCTCACGCACGGCGGATTGAGCTTGTGGTAGCAGTATTCGATGCTTCGCTGATACCACAATTGTACTCTCACACGAGGTGCATAACTCGCAGCGAGTCTCCCCACCCAGGAGTAACAAGAAGGGCAAAGCCCATACGACTCACATGCTTGACCTTGACCTTTATATGACCTTGACCTTCAAGGTCAAGGTCAAACAACTAAACCTACCAATGACATCATACACAAAGAAATACTTTACACATTTTCCCTACCAAAATACATGTGACCTTGACCCAAGGTCAAGGTCATCCAAGGTCATGCAACACAAAGCTGTTAATTCAAGACATAGGAACCACAATGGTGCTTATTGGCACTTTCTACCATGAGATAATGGGTCACTTTTAGTGGTTCACTACCACATTTTGGTCACATTTCATAAGGGTCAAAGTGACCTTGACCTTGATGATATGTGAACAAATGTGTCTCATGATGAAAGTATAACATGTGCCCCACATAATTATTAAGTTTGAAACAGTTATCTTCCATAGTTCAGGGTCAAGGTCACTTCAAAATATGTATACAATCCAACTTTGAAGAGCTCCTGTGACCTTGACCTTGAAGCAAGGTCAACCAAACTGGTATCAAAAGATAGGGCTTGCTTTGACCTATATACCACTTGTAGCTACGGTCGCCATTCTCAATAACGTGGGAGAAAATTGGGAAAATGTGAAAAATGACTGTTTTTGAGACCACATTTATGGCTCCTGTGACCTTGACCTTGAAGCAAGGTCAAGTCACTATGTATGTTTTTTGAGGCCTTGTCATCATACACCATCATGCCACATTTGGTGTTGATAGACTTAATAGTCTCCGAGAAAAATCCAACGTTTAAGTTTTTTACGCCCGGACGGACGGACGGACGACACGGCTGAGTACATAGACTCACTTTTGCTTCGCATGCGAGTCAAAAACAGGTACCTAAGAGGCAGAAGATGGCACATTACAGTGTAACGTCACCAACCCTATTTTTTTTCTGCCAACCCTAAAGCACCCCCCCCCCCCCAAAAAAAAAGGGACTGAACGACGAAACGAGTAGTCCCATTTTCCCTGACCACTGAGTCCTCAAAGAAACCCCTTTTTAAGGGGGGGGGGGGGGGGGGGGGGGGAAGAAAAAATGATTTTCAGCAAAAAGAGGACATTATTATTTATGTTTAATCTAGTCTCTTCTTAAAAGATAAAAATAAGAAATAAAAAAGCTCAGGCTAGCCTACTGACCTTATCTTTTGGGGCCAAATTAAGATAACTTTTTAATTGCCTATTGCTGCTTTTAGCCATCATCAGGTTGCAAAACTCCCCAGAAAGTGGAGATGGTGCTGGTATGGACTGTGTGTGTCCTTCATGTCGGTCACCGTGTTTGTGGCCAGGTGCCAGCAACATATTAATCAAGCAGCCCAAAAATTGGAGCTACAGCAATTCAATGGATGGATGGATGGATGGATGGATGGATGGATGGATGGATGGATGGATGGATGGATGGATGGATGGATGGGTGGATGGATGGATGGATGGATGGGTGGGTGGGTGGATGGATGGATGGATGGATGGATGGATGGATGGATGGATGGAGTTTTACGGCTCATCAACCTCCTTAGGCTATGTAAGGCCTCTGATCATGAAAATTACAAGTGCTGGTTGGAGCAAGAGCAAACTACGTCTCAATTTCACTCATTATTGTTCAATTACAAATTGTGAGGTAAAGTAATTCAAGTCCAAACATGGGATGAGTCATGATCAAATCCACACCTTTACATCTAAATGCAAATGAAAATGCAAATGAAAAGCCACACAGATACAGTGGCCACTTCTCACGGAACATTCTAAGGGCGTAAGCAGAACAAGTAGTGCAGATGCAGTGGCACAGAGCAGAAGAAAAAATTCTAGTCACCAGAGTGCCTCGTCCCTTGATCTTCCGTCCACCAATGACCGCCTGTCGGGGAGGCCCTCGGTCATATCCACGGCGGTAGCTGTCACCACGGTAACCACCATCGCGGTAACTGTCTCTGCCACCATCCCTTTCCAGGAATTGGTAAAATCTGCCCCTAGGCGGGGAGCCTCGCGGAGGGCGGTCCCGATCTCGCTCCGATGGGCGTCTCTCTGCTCTCCCACCCTCCCTGCAAAGTGAAGCACAGAACATGTGCATTATGGCAACTATGTATACAGAAAAGAAACAGAAAGAAAAAAGATAAGGGACATGTACAAAAGTCTGTGAATGGAGAATGTGTACATGACAGTACACAGAGGCCTTGACAACTCTAAAACAATGAATTCAGTTTGACAATCAATTTAAACCTACATGAACCTATCACTATACTATTCTACACATACACACACATACTGTACTATCACTATTCCAAGGTGATTTGAAGATGGATCTGAATTATCTGACCCTGTTCCAATGCCTCCAGGTAGCCTCTTGGGCTGCTTGAGGCCTCTCCTGGCGGAGCAGCCCTCGAAAGCCCAGCAGCCAGGGGTCCCAGCTGGTGAAGTCTTTATTCCTTCACATTTTGAGCTATTAAAATCTACTCTCAACATCAACAGCTCATTGAGGTCGCTAAGATGGACATCAAGTGACTCCACCGACAGACAGCAAGGTTTGACTTTCCCAATGAATTATGATCATATTTTGAGGAGTAAATTGCTACCCCTTACCCTGGTGTAATAATTGGGAGTGTCTGGTCTGCCAGTGCTGCAAATTTTTTTTATAAGCAACATTTCAAGGATGGGACACTCACCCTTTACTTTGGCACATGGCCTTCTGACCATCTAACAAACAATAGCAAAATCTGCACCAGAAGTACTCACAATAGAAGAAAGAACAAATCCATTTCAACGTTTTAAGAAAACATTAATGCTAAATTGTTCAGCAATTTTGGGAAAGCACATTTCATGACCTTCCCCCCTCATCACTCGCAGCCTGTGCCATGAAAGCAGACTGTGCCCAGTCATGACCTCGCAGCCTGTGCCATGAAAGCAGACTGTGCCCAGTCATGACCTCGCAGCCTGTGCCATGAAAGCAGGCTGTGCCCAGTCATGACCATAGAGCCTGTGCCATGAAAGCAGACTGTGCCCAGTCATGACCTCGCAGCCTGTGCCATGAAAGCAGACTGTGCCCAGTCATGACCTCGCAGCCTGTGCCATGAAAGCAGACTGTGCCCAGTCATGACCTCGCAGCCTGTGCCATGAAAGCAGACTGTGCCCAGGTCATGACCTCGCAGCCTGTGCCATGAAAGGAGACTGTGCCCAGTCATGACCTCGCAGCCTGTGCCATGAAAGCAGACTGTGCCCAGTCATGACCTCGCAGCCTGTGCCATGAAAGCAGACTGTGCCCAGGTCATGACCTCGCAGCCTGTGCCATGAAAGCAGACTGTGCCCAGGTCATGACCTCGCAGCCTGTGCCATGAAAGGAGACTGTGCCCAGTCATGACCTTGCAGCCTATGCTGTGACAACCAGGGCAAGGGCTAATAATGCACAAAGACACACCATTTACTCCACCATCCATGCAGCCAGTCACTTACTTGTTCTCATCGTTTTCCTCAGGCTTGCCTCGAAACAGGAATTTCTGGAAAGGGACATCTGGGATCTCATCTGGCCTGATCTCTGCAAACACCGTGGGCACCTTCTCCTTGTCCTTCTCCTCCCTGCAAGATAATGCATTCACTGCCAAAACACCGTAGGCACCTTCTCCTTGTCCTTCTCCTCCCTGCAAGATAATGCATTCACTGCCAAAACACCGTAGGCACCTTCTCCTTGTCCTTCTCCTCCCTGCAAGATAATGCATTCACTGCCAAAACACCGTAGGCACCTTCTCCTTGTCCTTCTCCTCCCTGCAAGATAATGCATTCACTGCCAAAACACCGTAGGCACCTTCTCCTTGTCCTTCTCCTCCCTGCAAGATAATGCATTCACTGCCAAAACACCGTAGGCACCTTCTCCTTGTCCTTCTCCTCCCTGCAAGATAATGCATTCACTGCCAAAACACCGTAGGCACCTTCTCCTTGTCCTTCTCCTCCCTGCAAGATAATGCATTCACTGCCAAAACACCATGGGCACCTTCTCCTTGTCCTTCTCCTCCCTGCAAGATAATGCATTCACTGCCAAAACACCGTAGGCACCTTCTCCTTGTCCTTCTCCTCCCTGCAAGATAATGCATTCACTGCCAAAACACCGTAGGCACCTTCTCCTTGTCCTTCTCCTCCCTGCAAGATAATGCATTCACTGCCAAAACACCATGGGCACCTTCTCCTTGTCCTTCTCCTCCCTGCAAGATAATGCATTCACTGCCAAAACACAGACAAGCGAGGAATTCCGTCTCTACCATTCGGTTTTCATGGTGAATCTCTGATGGACAAATTTCAAAACATAATGCACAATGAGCCTGCCTGCATGTAACATATACTTCTCAGTGCAATTTCATCCACAATGCAGACATCTTGTGAAAAGATAACTGATTCAATCAACCTTTAATGTTACCCACTGCCCTTCTTCATTGCTCCTGAGGGCTTGTCCAGTTTACATTAAATTACTGTTTCCAGTTTGCAATCAACCTCCATACAAATAAGCTGAATTGGGGAAGAGAAAGTGAGCAGGGTTCCATAAAATGGAGTTCCAAGGCACTTACTTTTCACCAAGCAGTAGAAAACAGTGTAAAAACTGGCGTTAAGCTGTCAAAATCCACAGTATTATCAGTCTGATCAAAATCGGGAAAGGTTCATTTCTTTAGATTAGCAATAGTGGCACAAGCAGACCTGTTTACCCCTAAAAATCCTTATGAGGAAGATTTGATAAATAACCAGAAAAATGCGGAAGGTTTTGATCTTCAAGAGGAAGATTTCTATTTTTTCAGCGAAATATCGGCCGAAAGATCGTCCGTAAAAGCGGAGACTCGGACTCAAAATCAGAAGATTTCCGCAAATTGCGGAAGGGTAAACAGGTCTGCACAAGGCACACGAAAAACAAGAAAATAAACATACTCCTCTTTTTTGCTGTGCTTCTCTTTCTTCCTCTTCTTCTTCTCCACTCTCTTCCTGTGTTTTCTTTTCTTTTTCTTCTTTTTCTTGGATTTTTCGTCGCTGCTGGAATCAGAATCCGAGTCGGCATCCGAGTCGGATGTTCCCGACGCCTCACTCTCTGTAACAGGCTGCTTCCTCTTCTTTCCTGCAAGACACAAGACAAGCTATTCTCAGTCTGTGTGGTCTCAGCACACCCTTTGGAAGGGCATAAGCTATTCTCAGTCTGTGTGGCCTCAGCACACCCTTTGGAAAGACACAAGCTATCCTCAGTCTGCGTGGCTTCAGCACACACTTTGTAAGGACACATGACAAGCCATTCTCAGTCTATGTGGTTTCTCCACATCCTCTCAAGTAAGGGAGGAGGAGGAAGTTGGGATGGAGGAAAAGGAGGGAAGAAAAGAAGGAGGGAGAGAGGGCGGAGGAGAAGAGGGGCAGGAAAGATAAGGTGGGGGTAGGAAGAGAAGGTGGCAACATCTTTTTCCACTTTTCTCTCTTCTATTTTTCCTGTCATTTCACTGTACACTTAGTTGTCCTTATATGGACTCCTGTGTAGGGGTGCAGCAGGCAAAGCCTGCTAGTGTGACATAAACTCAAAGACTTGATCTTGGTATCACTGAAGTCCAAACCAAAAGATACATAACCCTGTAGTCTCTGGAATGAGGAGTAAAACAGGTCACTGGACGCAGCACAGCAGCAACCGGGGGTAAAATTCCCATGTGAGAATTTCCTCAAAAAGGACAAAAATAAAGAATATCATCGATATTATCGTTGAAATATGCCACAAGATATCTAATATCAGTCTGAGCTCTCAGCACATTTCCATCCTGAGTGGAGACATAGCAGGAGGGATTACTTCTTCATCAAACTTCTTTTTAACTAACCACCATAACTGAGCCTTGTTGCAGGAAGTTTTATAGTGAGTGTCAGACAGCAGGCAGGTTAACCCTTACCGTGGTGTCATAAAAACGCTCTCTGTCCACCAGTGGTGCTATTACAGACTTGTTTTTTCAAAAACACCCCTCCGCTTTTCTAATTAACATAGCTCAGAAACTATTAAACATTGACAAACACAATGTGTACAAAAAATGCTCAGAATTGGACACAAAATACCACAAAGCAAGCATTTCCTCTGTGTAATGAACATGCATTTATTTATGAATATCTAAAGGGGAGACACGGCAGTGAAAATTGATCATTTGGGCTTGCATGGTCGATTTTGAGATTTGTGGTTTTTTGCACTCTTTGAACCCTCAACAATCATTGTTACAATGATTCAACAATGCCAATCTAGTAAGGTTGAGCTTGAAAATAGCATCTTTCTGTGCAAAAACCATCAATAAAACAGATGACCCACCCTTACAAAAGTGTTGTTGCACAATTTTTGCTCATAAAATGCCAATGTTTGGGCCTTGGCAACGTATAGAAACTTTGAACAAACCTTCGCATGTTTGGTGTCGATCGAAAGCGCGGAATCTCATTCAACCAGTGCAAGGGAGATAACTGCTCTTGGCTTCGTGTACAAAGAGCTATATGATCATTTGCAAGGGATAGATTCAAGCCTTTCAGGTCAGCTGACACGAATGAACCAATGAGAGAGCTCCATTCGCTCCAAATGCTTGGAGACAAGATGGCTGCCTTCCGTTCGACTCTAAAGCGCTCTCTCGTACTTTTAACGCTGTTACCAGGCCTAAATAATAGTACCACACTGTACATGCCTTCAAAGGAAAGAAAAGTAACCAAAGAAATCGGCAGCTAGCGAAAGCAAGACTTGCAAAGGAGGAAAAGAGTGGCAGCGCAAGTACAGATCATCTGGCAGATCACTCGACATCAGTTGTGCGTTATGAGCCCACACCGATGCATCCTCTTCTCGCACCCAGCTTCCATGTGACCTCTGTTGGCAATCGGCCTACTTTTGAGCGTTAACAAAGGTCCTATCTTGCTTCACGATCCATCAGGCTATAAATAGAAGGGCCTTGTGCAATGCTGGAATGCCTCCAGTTGGAGCGGGTGTGGCCCGCGAACTAGTCCGCGATAACCACTGGCAGCCGGCAATGCTTATCGCGAACCAGTTCGCGACTACCACGGAAAGGGTTAATACATAAGTGGAGGCAGGCATCGTGGAGAAGACAGCACACCTACCTGACTTGGACTTGAGTTGGAGAACCAACTCGCCGCAGTTGCTGATGTGGATTTCTTTCTCTGGTCGATTCTTGTTGACAGTGGGCTGACTTTCAATCACTCGCACCACCTCTTGGCCACTGATGACATGGCCAAACACCACGTGTACACTGCAACGCAAGGAGAGTACAGTCAACACCCGCACAGCAACATCTGGGCCATTCTAGTTCACTAGAGATTTCGCCTGCTGGCGAAAAAATCTCTAGCACAGTTCATATCACATGATGGAAGGATTCCGTCCAGAATATTCAAATAGAGGTCACACGAGAGGCTTGTAAGATAGCCCTCTGCTCCCTGACATATGCCGTTAAAGTAGTTCTATTTTGCACAAAACTCATAAATTACGCTTGTTGAGGCAATAAACAAACGTTTATTCAATCAATTAAAATGTTTGTTTAAATGGAATCAAGTTTTGGCATCTGATTAATTTCTGTAAAAAGTGGAAAAAACAGTATCTGAAGAGAACTATTTTTGGCGCTATGCTGTAATGCAAAAGGGTAAAGTCTATTACGCATTCATTGGGAACTGCTCCAGAGTCACTACTGACTCGGGTTCACAGAATGCATCTGGGCAAGACACAGACAGCTAGGCAAATTCTCTATCACTCACTAGTGATTAGAAAACAGGTCACAAGACATTCATCAGCCAAACTTCAGACCATCCCATGACAGTATTCAATGAGTTCATGGAAACTGCCATTTGAACTTTGTTCCCAGTCATTACTTGCGGGACTAAACAGTGTTTATTCCAGCACCATGGGGAATAAGTACTGGGTGCTGCAAGGAAGCTCCAGTAGCATGCTAGCAGGGAGCTGGCCCAGCAACAACATCGCCACTTCCAGACAAACAGTAATGCGTGAAGAGCTGTGTCAAGTCTGACTGAAGACCATTGAGGCCACACACAAATAGTTGTGGGTAAAGTCACACAACCAACCCTTTTTCTTTTCTGCTGACCCTAAACTTTTTGTTGTTGTTGTTGACCATGCAGAAAGAAAAGAAAAAATTGACAGTTACCAAACTGTGTTGTCCCATCCTCCCTGCCCTATGAGCACTCAGGGAATCTACTATTTAAGTTTTCAAAAGCATTTTTAGTGAAAGAAAGTTTAGTTCACGTTCAATCTGGCCTCTTCCAAAGTTCAGGCTGATCTACCAACCCTATTAATTTTGCCCATGTTACCTTAACCACAACTTGTTTATTTTGGGGGTGGGGTGGGGGGGGTGGGGGGTTGGGCAGTGGCCTTATCAGTACAGTTGGCAGGAAGCCAGCGTGTGATCAGATGAGAACATTCATATAGGATTGGAGAGGGACCCAGAGCCTGACTCCATCCAATGAGTACGTGCGTGACTTTTGACTGGGGTTTAACAATGAAGCCCACAGCAGTTCAGAACCAGCAATGGTGACACGCTGCCCCCCAGATTCTACGGTTCTACAGTTATCAGCTGTTTTCAAGCTTTACATCACGTGGAGCAGGGAGACAGGATAACAGTTGGAATAGCAAGTACACCAGCATTCCTTCTCCCAAACACACACATGAATGCACACACACACGTGCACACACACAAACACAATGAATGCACACACACACACACAAATACAAATGCATGCATTCACACTCATGCATGCACACACATATGCGCACGCAAACACACACACACACACTCACACACACACACATAGTCACAAACACACATATACACAAAGTTCTCAACATGTGTAACTAAACAGGACTAAAGAGTTGAGCCGAGAGAGAGACACACACAAACAAGAATGCACAGAGAATAACAAGAAAAACTGTCACTCACCCGTCCAGGTGAGGGGAAGGTTTAGTTGTTCTGAAAGATGAACAGATGTCTTTCTAGCATGAGAAAACAACCTTGTAATAATGCAGGATAAACAAACAGGACTCAACCTGCAATATAGGAAAGTCATGGTTGGAAGCATCATCAAATCAGTCAATAGGCAGCAAATCATGAGCATCAACATTTGAATGACCCCAAAAGGTGATAAAATGCAACAACATTTGACTGGGACATAAAACTGTATTAATGAAAACATACAGGACCACTTCACTGACATCATATGACACTGTCATCAACAGCACTTCAACAATAGTATGGAGAAACGTTCACACCACCACTGAATCTCAAATCACCCCTTGACCCCGACCACCCAAAGGCAAAGTTCAACACCAACATCAAACCTCAAACTCCCACATTTGCATAGATGCTCAGAGTAGCAAGATAAGTCTTTGTGACTCCTTACAGAGATTATCAGTCTCCATCAGTCCAAATTACAAACCAGTCCACACTGGATCTGGGAATATTAATTCTGACAGCCGTTTATTATTTCTAAACACCAACACACCAACAACAACAACAACACACACACACACACACACATATATACACACAGACACACCCCTCTCAATTCAAAATTTCACCGATACAAAATAACACCTATGTTTGTATTTGTTCTCACCGAATGAAGAGATGCACATACATGCACACATTTGAATTCAAATATACATCCACATACGAATAACTGCATGCATCCACATACAATATAATTGTTCAAGCATACATGTATTTACAAAACCTAACAAAATTAGCCTCACGATAAGGAGGGAAAGGGGGAGAGGAGGGGGTAAAGAGAAGAGGGAAAGAAATACATGTAAATAAGTCAGACGACATGACTGGACAAAAATGCTCTGTAGCAGTAGCAGCACATTTTTCCCTTATGAATAAATATTATGATACAGGGGAAATGTCTGAGACACGAGAGATATGTGGAAGCAAGAAACAAGCAGCTACAAGAATGAAGTGTGGCAGTCAAGAGCTGATGTGACCTGTTTATAAATATAAGGCCCATCATTCCTGAAGCTATCAGACCATATGTACATCCATCTATACACTTTACATCACATGAAGCATGGGGGACAGGCAGACAGTTCAAACGGAATTACACTAACCAGCCTGCATGCACAACGCACACACAAATGTTGTTCATAAGCAGATAATGATGAGATGCGTGTTCCTCATGTATTCAAGCCACACAAACACATACACACACACTGTTTACATGTATACCTCGATAAGATGTGAACATGTGCATGTTCCTATATATTCAAGCATGGCAACATACACAGGAACACATTGTCATTCTCTCTCTGAGTGTGTGTGTGTGTGTGTGATCCCACCATGCGTAAACTAATGGTAGAACTGACAGAGATAGAGAAAGAAACAAGAGGGGAAAACAGGGAATGGAAGACGCAGATCAGCACAAACAAAAATTTCACCAGACAATGCAAAGGCCTTCCAAATTGTTCCATGACATTTCCTTACATGAAAAACTGCGACCCATTTGTGTCTGTGCCTCTATTTGCCATGGACAACAGGTTATCCTTGTCATGTTTCAGGATGAAGTTCTCATCTGCAAAAAACCAGCAGCAACATGTGGGTTACCCATGAAGCATCTACTGAAAGGGAACACACAGCACTCTAAACATCAAGCAGTGCGGATGGCTGGAGCTGCTGGATATCACCCTCCCCCCATCAGCTGGCACCCCTGGCTGCTGGGCTTTGGGGGCCTACTCCACCCAGGGGCACCTCCAAGCAACCAGAGAGGCTGCGGGGGCCTACTCCACCCAGGGGCACCTCCAAGCAACCAGAGAGGCTTTGGGGGCCTACTCCACCCAGGGGCACCTCCAAGCAACCAGAGAGGCTTTGGGGGCCTACTCCACCCAGGGGCACCTCCAAGCAACCAGAGAGGCTACGGGGGCCTACTCCAACCAGGGGCACCTCCAAGCAACCAGAGAGGCTACGGGGGCCTACTCCAACCAGGGGCACCTCCAAGCAACCAGAGAGGCTTTGGGGGCCTACTCCAACATGGGGCACCTCCAAGCAACCAGAGAGGCTTTGGGGGCCTACTCCACCCAGGGGCACCTCCAAGCAACCAGAGGGGCTACGGGGGCCTACTCCACCCAGGGGCACCTCCAAGCAACCAGAGAGGCTGCGGGGGCCTACTCCACCCAGGGGCACCTCCAAGCAACCAGAGAGGCTACGGGGGCCTACTCCACCCAGGGGCACCTCCAAGCAACCAGAGAGGCTTTGGGGGCCTACTCCACCCAGGGGCACCTCCAAGCAACCAGAGGGGCTACGGGGGCCTACTCCACCCAGGGGCACCTCCAAGCAACCAGAGAGGCTTTGGGGGCCTACTCCAACATGGGGCACCTCCAAGCAACCAGAGGGGCTACGGGGGCCTACTCCACCCAGGGGCACCTCCAAGCAACCAGAGAGGCTGCGGGGGCCTACTCCACCCAGGGGCACCTCCAAGCAACCAGAGGGGCTACGGGGGCCTACTCCACCCAGGGGCACCTCCAAGCAACCAGAGGGGCTACGGGGGCCTACTCCAACCAGGGGCACCTCCAAGCAACCAGAGGGGCTACGGGGGCCTACTCCACCCAGGGGCACCTCCAAGCAACCAGAGAGGCTTTGGGGGCCTACTCCACCCAGGGGCACCTCCAAGCAACCAGAGAGGCTTTGGGGGCCTACTCCACCCAGGGGCACCTCCAAGCAACCAGAGAGGCTGCGGGGGCCTACTCCAACAAGGGGCACCTCCAAGCAACCAGAGGGGCTACGGGGGCCATTGGGACAGGGTCAGATCATTCAGATGCAGCCTGGTGTTCATTCCACCTGGAAGATCCAACCCAACCCATGCCCGATAGATCCCCTGACCCCATGTCCAACCTCAAGGAACATCACTATACACATCTATCTATCAAGCACATTCAATACAATGAATGGATGGATGGATGGATGGTGTTTTACGGCCTAGCAACCTTAGTAGGTTACGTAAGGCCATTAAGTATGAAAATCACTCAAACAGTTTAGAGTAAACACAAATCAAGTCACAGTGTCCCTAGTTATTCGCCTCTTACGAATCGCCAAGGGAGACGCAGTGGGTCAATTCTTACCCCGAACCCACAATTCAATACAACAAATAACCCAATCAAATTAGGCACTATGTGCTTCCTTTGTTTAAAACAAATCACATATTACTGTGAAAAGCACAAGTGATGACTTTCCTGTCATGCTGGCAAAAAAAAATCATTCTCCATGGGCCAAGTTTTATTAACCCTTGCCCTGGGTCAGCACTACTAAACAAAAGCTGCATTTCACTGATGAGACTCTTCCCCTTTTCTTCTGCACATGCCCTTCTAACCCTCCAACAACATTTGGCACTCACAATGGAGCAAAGAACAAATCCATGTCACTGTTTTCAGAAAATGTTGATGCGGAAATGTTTTGTGATTTTTGGAAGCCACGCTTCATGACTTGCCCCTCATCACCCACCGCATTTGTCATGACTAGCAGGCTGTGTCATGACTAGCAGGCCGTGTCATGACTAGCAGGCTGTGTCATGACTAGCAGGCTGTGTCATGACTAGCAGGCTGGGCCCAGACACATGACCTGGCAGCATTTGTCATGACTAGCAGGCTGTGTCATGACTAGCAGGCTGTGTCATGACTAGCAGGCTGTGTCATGACTAGCAGGCTGTGTCATGACTAGCAGGCTGGGCCCAGACACATGACCTGGCAGCATTTGTCATGACTAGCAGGCCGTGTCATGACTAGCAGGCTGTGTCATGACTAGCAGGCTGTGTCATGACTAGCAGGCTCGGCCCAGACACATGACCTGGCAGCATTTGTCATGACTAGCAGGCTGTGTCATGACTAGCAGGCTGTGTCATGACTAGCAGGCTGTGTCATGACTAGCAGGCCGTGTCATGACTAGCAGGCCGTGTCATGACTAGCAGGCCGTGTCATGACTAGCAGGCTGTGTCATGACTAGCAGGCCGTGTCATGACTAGCAGGCTGTGTCATGACTAGCAGGCTGTGTCATGACTAGCAGGCCGTGTCATGACTAGCAGGCTGTGTCATGACTAGCAGGCCGTGTCATGACTAGCAGGCTGTGTCATGACTAGCAGGCTGTCATGACTAGCAGGCCGTGTCATGACTAGCAGGCCGTGTCATGACTAGCAGGCCGTGTCATGACTAGCAGGCCGTGTCATGACTAGCAGGCCGTGTCATGACTAGCAGGCTGTGTCATGACTAGCAGGCTGTGTCATGACTAGCAGGCCGTGTCATGACTAGCAGGCCGTGTCATGACTAGCAGGCCGTGTCATGACTAGCAGGCTGTGTCATGACTAGCAGGCTGTGTCATGACTAGCAGGCTGTGTCATGACTAGCAGGCTGGGCCCAGACACATGACCTGGCAGCATTTGTCATGACTAGCAGGATGGGCCCAGACACATGACCTGGCAGCATTTGTCATGACTAGCCGGCTGTGTCATGACTAGCAGGCCGTGTCATGACTAGCAGGCTGTGTCATGACTAGCAGGCTGTGTCATGACTAGCAGGCCGTGTCATGACTAGCAGGCCGTGTCATGACTAGCAGGCCGTGTCATGACTAGCAGGCTGTGTCATGACTAGCAGGCTGTGTCATGACTAGCAGGCTGTGTCATGACTAGCAGGCTGTGTCATGACTAGCAGGCTGTGTCATGACTAGCAGGCTGGGCCCAGACACATGACCTGGCAGCATTTGTCATGACTAGCAGGCTGGGCCCAGACACATGACCTGGCAGCATTTGTCATGACTAGCAGGCTGGGCCCAGACACATGACCTGGCAGCATTTGTCATGACTAGCAGGCTGGGCCCAGACACATGACCTGGCAGCATTTGTCATGACTAGCCGGCTGTGTCATGACTAGCAGGCTGGGCCCAGACACATGACCTGGCAGCATTTGTCATGACTAGCCGGCTGTGTCATGACTAGCAGGCTGGGCCCAGACACATGACCTTGAAACACACGCCACGTCTACCAGGAAAGGGTTAAGCACACATAGGATACTTCAGGTGGAGGACAAGAGGCTTACTTACCAGGAAAAGTTCCTCCATAGATAGACTCGCCTCCTGTGCCATCACCTGCACCATAAATACAGTCTTCCTTATAAAAAATGTCCCCAACCTCTCTCTTTCTTTCATCTTCCGTGAAAATGTGTACAACAAAATCCTAAATGAACACTGATGAATAAAATCAGGTGAAACACTTTTAAAAGTTCGGCTCTATGCCAAATGATGACAATCTACACGCTCTATGCCAAATGATGACAATCTACACGCTCTATGCCAAATGATGACAATCTACACGCTCTATGCCAAATGATGACAATCTACACGCTCTATGCCAAATGATGACAATCTACACGCTCTATGCCAAATGATGACAATCTACACGCTCTATGCCAAATGATGACAATCTACACGCTCTATGCCAAATGATGACAATCTACACGCTCTATGCCAAATGATGACAATCTACACGCTCTATGCCAAATGATGACAATCTACACGCTCTATGCCAAATGATGACAATCTACACGCTCTATGCCAAATGATGACAATCTACACTTCCAAAGACCACATTTTCCAGGTCAGACTTCTTGCCCAGCCTTCTTTGAAGACCCGACATTTGACAAGTGTTCACACACTAAGTAAGCTATTTCAGATTCTTGTATTCAAATTGAAAAATTATAAGACCATTGCACTCACTTTGTAAAAAAAGAAAGAACAAAAGTATAAAATAGCAACTGCAGCCCCGGAATGAAAGAAGATGAAGAGTTATGGCCTAGACACACTGGGCATGAGAAAGTGGTGTCTAGCTGTGGGTTGATGGTAGGTGTTTTACAGCCCATCAGCCTTTGTAGGCTTGTGTCTAGCTGTGGACCATCTCGAGTTGGTGAGATCGTCAATCACTGGGATGATCTTCACTGGACTACAATCTGTACAGCATATCCAGCAGGGGCAGAGACTTCATACTTGCCTTTGGTGAAGTCCCCTCCTTGGATCATGAAGTCCTTGACCACACGGTGGAAGGGGGAACCCTTGTAGTGGAGGGCAGCACCCGTCTTCTCGCTGCTGCCCCTCTCTCCTGCAACACACAGCAACACTGCACTGCTGCTCTCTTGCTGTGATCAGCCACTCCTGCCTGTATTTGATGTTGGCATGCACACACACACATACGCACACACACACACACACACACATGCACACACACAAACATGCACACACACATGCACACACCAACATTTGCACTGCAGTACTGCTTACTTGCTGTGATCATCCACTCTTGCCTGTATTTGGTGTTGGCATGCACACACACACACACACACACACACACACACACACACACACACACACACACACACACACACACACACACACACACACACACACACACACGCACACACACACACACACACACCAGCATTTGCACTGCAGTACTGCTTACTTGCTGTGGTCCACTCTTACCTGTATTGGATGCCAGTACACACAAACACATACCAGCAGCACTGCTGCATCAAATCTCATATACCTCTTCGGAGAAAATCAACGAATCAACAGTCACTCATAAAATGCTAATATGAATCACGGCAGACAACATAGTGAAAATAATGTAAATCAACAATATTCTAAAATCATATAATCTGAACTGGGTTCATCCACAAGAAATTACTTTCAGCAACTACTGATTAGTCCAAGTAAAGGATTTATCTTTCATAGTTATCCACCGTAAATAATCTATGCTTCCTCTTCTGTCTTTGTGACTCTACTACTATTTCTCATGTTCACCTATGCACACAAAAAACAACCCCATAAAAACAGTAAACAAGAAGGGCAAAGCCCATACAACTCACATGCTTGACCTTGACCTTTATATGACCTTGACCTTCATGTGACCTTCAAGGTCAAACAACTAAACCTACCAATGACATCATACACAAAGAAATGCTTTACACTTTTTTCCTACCAAAATACATGTGACCTTGGCCCAAGGTCAAGGTCATCCAAGGTCATGCAACACAAAGCTGTTAATTCAAGACATAGGAAGCACAATCATGAGATATGGTCACTTTTAGTGGTTCACTACCCCATTTTGGTCACATTTCATAAGGGTCAAAGTGACCTTAACCTTGATGATATGTGACCAAATGTGTCTCATGATGAAGGTATAACATGTGCCCCACATAATTATTAAGTTTGAAACAGTTATCTTCCATAGTTCAGGGTCAAGGTCACTTCAAAATATGTATACAATCCAACTTTGAAGAGCTCCTGTGACCTTGACCTTGAAGCAAGGTCAACCAAACTGGTATCAAAAGATAGGGCTTACTTTGCCCTATATACCATATATAGGTGAGGTATCTAATCTCAAAAACTTCGGAGAAAATTGAGAAAATGTGAAAAGTGACTGTTTTTTAGACAACATTTATGGCCCCTGCGACCTTGACCTTGAAGCAAGGACAAGTCACTTTGTATGTTTTTTGAGGCCTTGTCATCATACACCATCATGCCACATTTGGTATTGATAGACTTAATAGTCTCCGAGAAAAATCCAACGTTAAAGTTTTCGGACGCCCGGACGGACGAAACAGGTGAGTACATAGACTCACTTTTGCTTCGCATATGTCAAAAATGTATTCCTTCCACATATGGCCTTACATAGCCTACAAGAGCTGACAGGCCATGACTTTATTCCTTTATTCATTCTGCACAGAAATCAGGCAATTCAACTTTTTCCATCCTTGCAGACTTTCCCACAAATGAACAGTCTACATAATGACCGGGTGAATTACAAGTTAAGCACGTTTGAATCATAGCTACACGCCTCCAGGTGATCCATTAAATTATAGTTCATCTGCACAGAAAATGTATTGCCATACAGACACACTCACCTGTGCACAATGCTCGAAAATTCTCGCATGTCTTTGGGACGATGTCAGAGAAGAGTTCAAATATGATTCTCCCAACTGGAAAAAGAATTCAGCACAATGTTAAGTCATAAGGTCATGGTGGCAGTAATCAACCTAAACCAGAGGGCCAGTCTTTCAGCCATGATGTATCAACAAAACTACAAAACCAGTCCACACTCTTGAAAAAAAAAATCCAGATTTCTAAATGGAACAAGGCCAACATTTGTCGATTTTGTGGATAATGACAATGGATCTACAAAATAAAAAGTTTTTTTATTGGCCTTTATAATTTGAATCCATTGCTTTTGGGAGTTGGCGTTCCAGAGAATTTTGAAGAAATGATTGCATCTGAATGTTCTGACCACATCTTAATGCCCCAAAGTAGCCTACAAATAAACTACAAACAAATTGGTGGACATGAATAGTCATGATATTCTTCACTTCATTTCTGAAAAAAAAAAATTCTGCATCTGTGGAAATTATTTCAGATATATTTTCAGTGTGTTAAATCACTGATTAAATCCCCCCCTCCCAAATTCCTTCTTTATGGGTATTGATTTGGTATAAAATTTCGTTGTGGAACACAAAAGTAGGTCAAATATCAAATCTCTCTCTCACACACACTCACACACACACACACACACACACACAGATGCACATTCATTTTGCAAAGTTTTCAAACCATGTCTCCATATCCTGGAAATCAAATTCTCATCAAATTATGAACAGCTCAGTAGGATCTACACCATCTCTGTTCTGATGGCTGATGGTAGTTTCATTGGCTGCTTAGGGCTTCCTCTAGTTCAGCCTTCTGTCCTGGCTCTAAAAGCCCAGAAATCAGAGGTTCCACTGATTGGGTGGGTGGGGGTGGGGGTGGGGTGGCAGCCATCAAGCAGCTCCAGCCATTTACCATACTTGAGAAAAACCATACTTCAACCCTTTGCTTAAGAGGGTGCATGCTTGAGAGAGAGAGAGTTATTAGCTGCTTATGTGTTGTTGACAAAGAGATAATCAGTGATCTAGCATACAAAAACATATCCACACTCCATAGAGATAAATAATTGCTGATTAGGTAAATAGTTGTGGTCAACTCAAGGTAACCTGAAAATTTATTTCTGCTGACTGTTTCCCCAATCAGTCAAAGGAAAAGAAAAACAAGAAGGGCAAAGCCCATACAACTCACATGCTTGACCTTGACCTTTATATGACCTTGACCTTCAGGTGACCTTCAAGGTCAAGGTCAAACAACTAAACCTACCAATGACATCATACACAAAGAAATGCTTTACACATTTTTCCTACCAAAATACATGTGACCTTGACCCAAGGTCAAGGTCATGCAAGGTCATGCAACACAAAGCTGTTAATTCAAGACATAGGAAGCACAATGGTGCTTCTTGGCACTTTCTACCATGAGATATAGTCACTTTTAGTGGTTCACTACCCCATTTTGGTCACATTTCATAAGGGTCAAAGTGACCTTGACCTTGATGATATGTGAACAAATGTGTCTCATGATGAAAGTATAACATGTGCCCCACATAATTATTAAGTTTGAAACAGTTATCTTCCATAGTTCAGGGTCAAGGCAACTTCAAAATATGTATACAATCCAACTTTGAAGAGCTCCTGTGACCTTGACCTTGAAGCAAGGTCAACCAAACTGGTATCAAAAGATAGGGCTTGCTTTGACCTATATACCACTTGTAGCTAAGGTCGCCATTCTCAATAACGTGGGAGAAAATTGGGAAAATGTGAAAAAATGACTTTTTGAGACCACATTTATGGCTCCTGTGACCTTGACCTTGAAGCAAGGTCAAGTCACTGTGTATGTTTTTTGAGGCCTTGTCATCATACACCATCATGCCACATTTGGTGTTGATAGACTTAATAGTCTCCGAGAAAAATCCAACGTTTAAGGTTTTTACGCCCGGACGCCCGGACGGACGCCCGGACGGACGACACGGCTCAGTACATAGACTCACTTTTGCTTCGCATGTGAGTCAAAAATGGATGCGGAAATATAAATTGTGTGCTGTCCCAAGTTCCCTGTCCTGTGAGCACTCAGGGAATCCACTATTTAAATCATAAAAGGCATTTTCAGTGAAAAAGCTTGGTTTATGTTCAATCTGGCCTCTTTTAAAAAGAAGGAAAAAAAGTTCAGGCCAACCTACCAACCCTACTTTGTCTATAGCTATGTTACCATAACCACAACTAATTTTTTGTTTGTGCCTTATTTCTCTCTCCTTTGAAAACAAAAGGGAAAAGTTTCAACTCCATCCCCTTCACTTTTTGTAAAATAAAAGTCTTACCATGCTCGCCTCTGATCTCGACATCGAAGAAGCAGCGTGGACGATACTCCTTTCCAATGGTCATGATGGCTGCATCAAAACTTTGACCAGCTGAAAGCAGATGAGGTTTAGATATTACTAGTAACATTCACATGACACATTATAAAATGCAAACAAAAATAAAAAGCAAACAGAAATAAAAAGCAAACAGAAAAGCACAAAGAGCAATCAAAATGCATTTTTACATAATAATAATTTCATATGATAAATATCTTACTGCATGGTCTACTACAAAGAATATAATCTGCAGCTACATAAATTTATGCATGATAAATGTTGGCAAGATTATGAATTAATGCAATGTGATATGCGACAGGTGTGAACTACATGCTCATACATGTACAAGTTACAAAATGAGCATACTCACCGATATAAACACCACTTTACAACACTACAACCATCTGTGGGTTAAAATGTTATGTACATGTCTGCATGCATGGTCTGAGAGAGAGAGAGAGAGAGAGAGAGAGAGAGAGAGAGAGAGAGAGAGAGAGAGAGAGAGAGAGAGAGAGAGAGAGAGAGAAATTTGTAGTTAAATTATGTATTGTCTTCCTTCTTCTTTCTTTAGACTGCCGAGATTCTGCAGACGCGGAGAGAGGTTGCGAAGAGGAGGATTTGTCAGGATTTGGTAGGGAAAGCTGCCGGGGGGGAGGGGGGTAGGGGAAAGGTGCTAGATCTGGGTTTTGAAGGCCTCCAGGGAGGGGCTGAGAGCGACCTCGGCTGGGAGCGAGTTCCAGTCCACGATGGTGCGTGGGAAGGACTTCTGGCGGTAGGCTGTACGGCATGACGGTATCTGGTAGGCAGCTGTGTGAAGACCTCTGGTGCTTCTAGTGGTAGGGTTTATGGTGGGGTGGCTTCGGGTGTTTATCGTCAGCAGTCCATTGGTGTACTGTATTTGTACATAGTAATGAGGCGGGCTTTACGGCGCCGTTCTTGGAGTGTGGGCCACTGCAGGTGTTCCAACATGGTGTCCACGCTCGAGGTCTTCCGGTGGCGGTTGACAACCCAGCGGGCTGCTCTGCGCTGTACAGCCTCGAGGCGGTCCACGTCCTTGCTGTAGTAGGGGTCCCACACGGGGCTTGCGAACTCCATGGGGGTTCGGACCAGGGCAGAGTAGGCTCGCTGCCTCGCCTCCTGAGAGCCGACTCGCAGGTTTCGGCGAAGGAAACTGAGCATTTGATTTGCCTTGTTGGTGACATTTGAGACGTGAGTGTCCCACCTCAGGTCGTGGGACAGGGTCACTCCGAGGTACTTGGCCTCTTTGACGGTGCTGAGAGTGTGGCCGTGCAGTTTGTAAGAGCACGTCATGGGGTTTCTCTTTCTGGACACTGGGAGAGTCTGGCACTTCTCCGGGTGGAAACTCATCAGCCACTTCTGCTCCCACTCAGCGAGGCGATTTAGATCCTCTTGAAGGGCTTGCTTGTCGCTGGCGGAGCTGATAGTCTTGTGGCAGAGAGTGTCATCGGCAAACAGGCGAGAGGTGGAAGTGAGGCCATCAGGGAGATCATTGATATAGAGCACAAACAGGGCCGATCGCGGACCCCTGTGGTACCCCAGATTCTACAGGAGCGGGGCTGGAGGTGGCTCCGTCGACCACAACTGCCTGCTGTCGGTCAGAGAGGAACTCTTTCATCCAGGCGTGGATCCGGCCGGCGACTCCATAGTGGTGAAGCTTGTGGAGGAGTAGCTGGTGGCAGACACGGTCTTGCTGAAATCCATGATGAGGGCGTGAGTCTCCTTCCCCTTTTCAAGGTCGTCTGTCAGCTCATCCACAAGCCCCAGTAGTTGGCTCTCGCAGGAACGCTTACGTCTGAATCCATGCTGTTCTGTTCGCAGGATGCCGTTGTTCTCAGCGAAGGACATGATTGTGCTGGTGACAATATGCTCCAAGAGCTTACATGGTATCGAAGTAAACATGTATTAATAACATGACCACACACACACACACACACACACACACAAGCACACAGTGGCTTTCAGTACCAAGTAAAATCTGTCTATGCATGTATGGCAATCTTGTAGTCAACTCCAGTTGCAATCTATTTATCTCGTAGTGTTCAGACCTGCCAACCCACCATCATGCCAAAGAGTAGCATCCAGAGCTATTTGGAGTAGCATTGAAGAAATAGGCGTAGCGGAGGTTGGGGGGGGGGGGGGGGGGTGGGGAGGCGGCGCGATCAGCTGAACCGGCGGCGTGAAAGCGGGGGGGGGGGGGGGGGGAAAGAGATAAGGCTGTGAAGGCGGCGGTGATAAGCTGAACCGGCGGCGTGAAAGTGGGGAGGGGGGGGGGGGGGGGGGGGGAATTCTCCATCACGGTCAAAAGTTCAAGCACGCGGGAAAAGCGTAGTTTTTACGGACGAGCGTAGCAGCGTAGCAAGCATGTCGAAAGCGTAGCATGCTACGCCTAAAGCATAGCATTTGGCAGGTCTGAGTGTTGTTGGACGGGTGCTGGACGTTTCGACCCATTTGCGACATTCAGAACGTCGTTTAGCTAAGATCCGGCCGCGTTAATGTATCTGCGTTTTGTGACAAACGTCTAGCTCGGCGGTACTGTACTCCATGCACCTTAACGGTGCGCGTGATTCGGGTGTAATCTTAAGCTAAACGACGTTCCGAATGACGCAAATGGGGCGAAACGTCCATGACCCTGGACAGTGGAAGCGCCACAGATGGCTTGGCAACCAGCTCCCTCCTCCACGCCTCTCTGTTATCCGATACTCTCGAGGCGTCACTCAGCTTCATCAAGTTCATGTCTGTCCATTTATCTCTGCCTTACTTTCCTTTTCACACCTTGCAATCTGCCTTGCACTTGCAGGACCGTCTTGGATTATCATCAATGATGATGCAGCAGAGTTCGAAACCTCTATTACTGTATCCAAAACACCAATAAGTTGATAACCGAGCATCTTTCCTTAAAAAAAGAAAATATCCCTAAACATACAATCCGTGAAGGATGATGGACGAGCTGGGATCTTCCAAGAAAGACTAATGATCTAATCTGTATGAATCGCCGATTCAATTGTCATTTTTACAATTTCCCTCCCTTCGTATGGACGCGCGATACTGAAATAACGCGCAAAATAGTATCTAAATCATGCTCAAGCACAAACTTCTACAGTAAACATTGATTCATTCTTATGAGTTAAAATACCGTGAATCTTATCACTGCAGATCGACATAGGTTTGGACCTGTACCGCCAACGATCGGATCAAACAAAATTAATGCACGCTGCACGATTATCGTGTCTATTTCAACAGACATGCTTTCCTGTCCGTGAATATGACATGCAAAACGCAAAGCCAGGGCAGATAAAATACACGAAATAGCATAACAGGGTAAATTATAGCAGTAACTCCGTCAAGAAAACAAAAATAAAACTAAACACTGACCTTCACAACAACATTAGTTTCTTCATGCACTTTCTCACTGCTCCTGTCGGGGAGGATGTGCTCGAAAACTCTCAAAGCCTTCATATATTTTTATCTTGAAAATATACCAAATCTATATTCTTAATCTAATAATTAAATAATATAAACAACAAAGGTAACTTTAGCTTAAAATATAATTCTTTGTTGTGTTCGTGAGTGTCTTGAAGAATATTCCGTTGTAGCATTCTATTTGTTTCAAGATGGCGCCCCCCAGACGCGAGTTATCTGCTGCCGAAAAAAAATTGTTCGAAGTCCTCGAAAAAGGTCTGTACACTTTTTGTTAGTCGCGAGGTTATCAGATCAGTAGTTCGAAACGAACTAAGAGGACTGGTTCGTTTCTGACTGAGTCGTCAATGAAATCTGAACAAATTTTCTTTCCGATAATCTTTCTAGAATGTAACAATGTTTATATGCTTTATCATTTTATGGCAGTAGAACCCAAACACCGGCGGTAAATGAAAGTCGCTTTAACACAAGGCAAGCACAGACGCAAATTTTCGACTTACAAGTCTTCTTCAGGCGTAAAACAAACACACCACTGAACTGTACAGGGTAAAATTTCAACTGTCGACAGTTACTGTACTCCATCGAGGATCGATATTGCACTTACTATTGCATATTTGAATAGCACTGTCACACCAGCCAGTCGCATGTGTCTTGATTTTTGTAAGATCAAATTGTCACATTACAGCTTTGCTCTTGCGATTACATGTATTTTGTACTAGTCTTGGTTGAAGAGCTAGTCGACCGTGTTCGTGACGCCGTGTGTACGTACGTCACTACGTCAGTACGTGTGCACCCTGTCACTCTGTGTGTGTGTGTGTGTGTGTGTGTGTGTGTGTGTGTGTGTGTGTGTGTGTGTGTGTGTGTGTTTGTTTTGACTATAACTCGTCTGTGGCTAACACTGTAACAGTGTTTTAAAGAGTTGTCTGAGAACAAAGTTTTCAGTTCAAGAAAGGCATTTAGTACAGCTTAAAAGCTTAGACTGTTAATTATCTGCCTGTACAATAATTGTACTTGTCATGTGCATGTTTCACTCAGCCTGCCAGAATCTCTCATTGTGAATTAAGTTTTGAGTGCTCTGTGTGTGTGTGCATGTGTGTGTGCATGTGTGTGCATGTGCATGTGCATAGGTGTGCATGTGTATGTGTGTGTGTATGAGTTTGTGTGTGTGTGTGTGTGTGTGTGTGTGTGTGTAAAGTTTTGTGGATATCAAGTTCTGCACTAATTGCCACTGTTGTGATAGTATTTAAATAGTTTACAGAAATGAATTAAGATAAAAGGCATGCATGCTTGTAGTTCCACTGCAGAAACATGCCTGTACATGCAAGCACACGTCACCATTGTCGTCATTGTTGTCACCATCACCACCATCATCATCATCATCATCATCATCATCATTATCATCCTCCTCCTCCTCCTCCTCCTCATCATCATCATCATCATCATCATTATCATCACAGTTGTCATCCTCCTATCATTATTATCTTTTCAAGAGGAAGTCTATGTTGCTCACTTAGACTCACAGAAGTAGAAAAAGAACACCAGTACACTGGATGGACCCTGGGTTAAAATAGAAAGTGTTTTAGGCATTGGATATGACTACAATAGACCCTAAGACAGTCTGGAAATGCCATGTTTTCATTGTTGCTGACATGTCATTGCAGGCTCTGTGGATGATGTTCAGACGTTCCTGAAGGACCCTGAAGTCTGTGTGGACTGCCTGGATGAGGTACAGTCTTGCTTTGTGCTTACATCATGCTATGCCCACTCTTGTCAGTAGACTTCATGAATTAAATCTAGAACTTGTCATGATGGAGACATATAGAATGGGATGCAAGATTAACAGAGCAAATTTTAAGTGAAAAATCATCTTCAGGTGCAAACATCTGTATACATAACATGTGTGAATGTGTGTGTGTGTGTGTGTGTGTGTGGGTGTGTGCACGTGTGTGTGTGTGTGTGTGAGAGAGAGAGAGAGAGAGAGAGAGAGAGAGAGAGAGAGAGAGAGAGAGAGAGAGAGAGAGAGAGAGAAACACTATACATTCAGACATCAAACAACTTTCAGGAATGAATGTTGCTACGAATACTCAAGGTGTCATCAGGAAGGTCAAAGGCTACCCAGGTGTTTAGAAGGAGTCATGGCGTGGCTACCAGTACCAGGGGTCATTTTTTCTTTTTAAGCTGGTGTTAATATGTGTCAACATTTGATAGCCTGCACACCTGCATAAGCAAAGGCTATCAGATTTGGGCACATGTTGACAATAGCCTTGAGCATGCCAGTTCAGGGTAGTCTGGTTGTTATCTTGGTAGGGGGAGCTGATGAGGCTGGTGCAGAGGCTGGGGGGGGGGGGGGTGTACAGGCTGCTTGCAGTGGGGGAGGGTCGGAAGGCTTATTTGAGAGGTTAGAGGTTAGGTTTGGGGGTGGGGGGCGAGGGGTTGGACTTGAAGGGAGATAGAGATTGGGCTTGAGTTGACCAGAGGTTGAGATAGGGATTGGGTGAGTGGGGGGTGGGGGTAGGAGTTATGGAGTATAGCATTGTTCTGGCAAGGACTGTGCCAGTAAAAGGGTTAAGATAGTAATGAAGTATAGCGTTGTTCTGGCAAGGACTGTGCCAGTAAAAGGGTTAAGATAGTAGAGTCTTGAAGGACTGTGCCAGTAAGAGGGTTAAGATAGTAGAGTCTTGAAGGACTGTGCCAGTAAAAGGGTTAAGATAGTAGAGTCTTGAAGGACTGTGCCAGTAAGAGGGTTAAGATAGTAGAGTCTTGAAGGACTGTGCCAGTAAAAGGGTTAAGATAGTAGAGTCTTGAAGGACTGTGCCAGTAAAAGGGTTAAGATAGTAGAGTCTTGAAGGACTGTGCCAGTAAAAGGGTTAAGATAGTAGAGTCTTGAAGGACTGTGCCAGTAAGAGGGTTAAGATAGTAGAGTCTTGAAGGACTGTACCAGTACGAGGATTAAGATATAAGAGTCTTGAAGGACTGTGCCAGTAAAAGGGTTAACTCTTTGGCGTCGTAAGTTTTTCATGCATTTTCAAACATATAATAAAAATACAAAGGCATAAGATAACAAGACAAATTATATCTCAAATGAAAGCTCTCTATTTACTCTTTACACGCAAAGAATGATGTAAGTGACTAAAAGTGCTAATTATGAATTACACACCATAGAATTGAGTGTGTAGATGCGCAAAAATGAAAAAGTAGGGGGGAAAAACCTGTTTACTACCTGTGTTATGGGAAGCACACAAGCACAGAAATTTCCATATATCCAAGCAATGCAAATGTTTATAAACGTTTAGTATAGACAAGTACAAGCAGATGGAAGCTTGCAATAAACCAAATCATGAAAAACTTATGATTCTGGAGAACAATCACAATATTTAGCGTCTCCGTTTGTCGCTCTATCGCCATTTTGTCAACATACACCATGGGCACAGAAGTTTCGATTTCTGATCATTGGTGTAAAAGATCGACTAAAGGGAGCTAAATCTGCTTGCACATTCGTTTAGCAACACAGGCAAACAAGATTTATCTCCCTTAGACCAGTAAAAAGCAGAAAGAGACATTTGTTATCACATCGCATGCTGGGATGCGATGCGATGCCAGAGAGTTAAGATAGTAGAGTCTTGAAGGACTGTGCCAGTAAAAGGGTTAAGATAGTAGAGTCTTGAAGGACTGTGCCAGTAAAAGGGTTAAGATAGTAGAGTCTTGAAGGACTGTGCCAGTAAGAGGGTTAAGATAGTAGTCTTGAAGAAAAAGGGTGGATAGGAAGAATGCTATCATCTTTTTCCACACTCCTCTTTCCCTCTCTTTTTTTTTCATTTTGCTCTCCATACACTTGGTTGTCTTTTTCCAAACTTTTGACATCTTGCATATCTTTGCATGCCCATTATCATCTTTTTCAGGCTTCTGACATCTTCCTTGCAAGGACTATCATCTTTTTCCACACTCCTCTCTCGCTCTCTCTTAGATCATTTTTACACTCCTGGTCACCTTCTATACTTCTTTGTAGTGAGTGTTAAGGGCAATGCCCCTATGTTATAGGAGGGACCCATAAGAATGATACATCTTACAGACTTTGGTGAGTGAGGGGAGTAAAATGTGATCATGACCTTCATTTACAAAATAGGGTTAGGAAAGATGTGAGCATTATTTTTAGTGCACTAAATACAGTGTTAAGTTAATGCTCTCCCTGTTTTATAAGTAGACTTTTGACAGCTTGAAATTTTTTTGTGCTTTGTAGTTTACCTTGTGTCCTATTCTAAATCTAATGTCTCTTTTGCAGGATGTCCTCATTTTAACGAAGAACCCAGAACGTACTTGTGCGTTTCATTAACAACTGCAGTCATTGAGTTCAGGCCGACTCACGAGCCCTTATTTTTAATGCCATGACACCATAACCACACCTTTTTTCTTCAGGCCGTATAAATAGACCACATTGATGAGTTGGAACCTATGGTGTGAGTAGTGTTGGAGGAAGATCATTCTCTGATTACAGGAACCTATGGTGTGAGTAGTGTTGGAGGAAGATCATTCTCTGATTACAGGAACTTATGGTGTGAGTAGTGTTGGAGGAAGATCATTGTCTGATTACAGGAACCTATGGAGTGAGTAGTGTTGGAGGAAGATCATTGTCTGATTACAGGAACCTATGGTGTGAGTAGTGTTGGAGGAAGATCATTGTCTGATTACAGGAACCTATGGTGTGAGTAGTGTTGGAGGAAGATCATTGTCTGATTACAGGAACCTATGGTGTGAGTAGTGTTGGAGGAAGATCATTGTCTGATTACAGGAACCTATGGTGTGAGTAGTGTTGGAGGAAGATCATTGTCTGATTACAGGAACCTATGGTGTGAGTAGTGTTGGAGGAAGATCATTCTCTGATTACAGGGGGGCATGACCCCATTGCAGCATTGCGCTTTCCGGGGCGACAAGGATCTCTGCAACCTGTTTCTCCAGCATGGCGCCGACGTCAACTCCAACTACCATGAGAAGGGCTACACGGCTCTCATGTTTGCTGCCTTGTCTGGTGAGGAATCTGCAGTGTGACGGCTGCCTCATCTGTTTACCTCAAACATGGCATCGGTTTTTGGATGAAATCCTAGGAATATGATGGGTTGTTGCAAAAGTGTCGTGTTGATGGTTTATTCTAAGAATCTCTTCTGCCACTAGGTCATCACTTCATATTGACAAATTATGTTATTGCTGTCTCCTAAAGGTGTGTTACTTATATAATTTTTTAACGTCCTATACTGCCCACCCATCCCAGTCCTTTACCACCAATAGGCACCCATGCTTTCATTAATAATAGTAGGTACCGGCAGCCTCTATACAGCTATGCGGGAAACGCCAAAATTGCTTGAAATTTGGCCTTTTTTCAGAAGAGATTTCTCCATTCTGTTTGTTTTTCAAGCAATATTAAACATGGGAATAAAAAGTTTGAATCTTCTTCTATCGATTGCAGCTAATTAATATTAGTTTAATGCAAGAACGCAAGTGTAAAAATTAATTAGAAAAGCAATCCCACATGCTGAAAGCGCAGCGCTGGCCGCCACTGGTTTCCCGTCTCGCGTGGTTGCCGGAATCGGGTCACCATGGAAAATTCCATTGCGCGTCTGTAAAGTTTCATTCATGGTATGCAAATGATTTGAGGCTGAAAGAGGAATGATTCAGCTTTATTTTCGTATAATTTTTGTTCTTCAATGATTCTGCGAAGTTTGTCAGATTTTCGATTAAAAACATCGCTCGAAAAACATTGAACTTTGAAGAGGATTTTCATAAAAGTTATTAAATCTGGCCTACACATAACTGGTATCGCCGGAAAGGTCGTTTTTCGCCGGTTTTAATGACATACGAAACTAAGATCTACAGCGCATACGCGCCAAGCGGAGCTCATTCAATTGGAATGTCTCAACATGGCCGACACGGGAAAATCTTCCGCACCGCCGGACTGTTTCACTTCGTCATTTCTCCAGAAAATCGAACGATATTTCGGTAAGTGAACATTTATTTAAAAAAGAACAATCTTATGGTTGTTTTTGTAGACGGATTATTGATTTTTTTCGTGAAAATATTTGAAAATGACGTTGAACTCTCAGTCGATTTTGGACAAAGAGTCGAAAGACCGATTGCAGATCTGATGCGCCAGTTGTCCTCGTATTGAAGTCACTGATATTTCTAAGTCAAAGCAACTGGTCAAAATATTGCACCTACTGATGGAGGAAAACGTTTTAAGGGTATTTGTGAATTGATGCAGTTTGTTTTTCATAGTTTAGATGCATAAAACGTGATTTCAAACACACGTGGTTGAACCGGAAGTTGTGAATCGAAGCCTTTCTGTTGTCTACTACACTGTTTCCACAGAACTCAGCTAGTTCAGTAGTTGCAAATCGCAGCTAAAACATTCTTTTTTTTAATTTTCAGTTCCCCCCTGCTGATCTCAGTGAGATGTACAGTGACTGTAAAAACTACCTTGCTGCTCACCCTGGCAATTAACAGGAGATTGTAGTTTCAAGTACATATGATATATGCATTCATATTATGAACCGTTTGTGCTCTGGTACTGAAATTCAGTGTACTGACGTTGACCCTTTTTTGCATATTTTTGTTATGACTATTGTTACAACTATAGAATCTTGTGTTGATTCTGAATCTTTTTGAGTTGTTTGATATGTACATAAACTGTAGACCAAATTTGAATACTCTTGAGTCTTGTCTGCTGTTCATGTGAAGGTAAGTTTTCCAGTTTTACCACTGAAACGGGCATACATTCTTCATAATTATGTTTTGCAATTTCTGACTATTGAATTGTGAATGTTTTTGAGTTGCTTAGTCTGTGCATAAATTGCATGCCAAATTAGAAAGTTGACCCTTGAATATGATTGAAGATAATTGTCCTTAAGTTCACTTTTCCCACTGTGCGACCACTAAAAACTTGCACTTTTTTACTTTCACAAGTACATTTAGCTCTAACTACTAACTTAAAGTATTGAATTTGAATGTTTGTCTGTTGCATATTGTGTCCATAAACTACAGGCCAAATTTGAATACTCAGACTGCCATAGTTCTGAAGATATTGGTCTTTAAAGTGAAATTTAGTTAAAAACTGCTGATTTCCGTTGTGGAAATTGAGGATTTTGTCAATTGTGAAGCTCTATAACTTTTTTTCCACTAAAGTGTATTGCTAAAATAAAAATAGGCTTAACATATATGTACATCTAGGTGTGAAAATGGATTTTGAAGCCTCTGTGTCCCTTATTATTAGAACTACAGACCTGTAAACATGCCCCCCCGGGCAATATTCATGCTCTTTTGAAGTCATTTTGAAGCCACTTTGGCATGATATCTCTGCTTTATCCTTCCTGCAGGCATGTTTCTTATTGCAGATTCTTACTGGCAGTAACTTCTATTTTAAGAATATGTCAATATCTGAACTGTGCTGTATTAGTGTAAACAATGATAAAGTTGTAAAATTGCTGAAATCTTTGTTTATTTTGGCCTTCGCTCAGGGTCGCGACTTTGATGAGCAATATCTCGGGAACTAATAAAGCTAGTCACTTACTTTTTTTGTTGTTTTTCTTGTATCTATTACCACTTTCCATAAAAACACATTTCATAAACAAAAGCACAAATCTAATTTTTGACTGCCGGTACCTAATAATAGATTAAACATTCATTTTATAAAGTCCATGATCATCACAAGTTGTTTTCTTGTTGTTGCTGCTGTTGCATGTATTCAGCACACTGACTGTGCAATGAATCCTTAAAATTTCATCGAAATATGTGCATTAGTTGAAAAGGATATACGAAATATCATAGTAGTTGATTTTGTTGTTGTTGGTGTTGCATTGTGCCAGATTCTTACAGGACTGGGAGGGAGACATGAATTGTGTGACAGGATATTAACCCTTACCCAGGCAGTTGCAACAAAGGCTGCGAGGTCATGACTTGGTGAAGCCTGCTAGTCGTAACATACTGCAAGTGATGAGGGAGGAAGGTAATGAAATATATTAACCCTTACCCAGGCAGTTGCAACAAAGGCTGCGAGGTCATGACTTGGTGAAGCCTGCTAGTCGTAACATACTGCAAGTGATGAGGGGGGAAGGTAATGAACATTTTCTGAAAACAATGAAACACTTTTTTTTTCTATTGTGAGTACTTCTGGCATAGATTTTGCTATATTTGTTGGATAGAAGTACATATGCAAAAGAATGGAATAATTGTCTCATCCTTAAAAATGTAGCTTTTTAAAATAAAGTAATGCTGACAGACCAAACAATCCTAACATATGACACCAGAGTAAGGGTTAAGTATTAATGGAGGAATCGCTTTTGTTTTCCTCTCCTTTTTGACTCACATGCGAAGCAAAAGTGAGTCTATGTACTGAGCCGTTTCGTCCGTCCGGGCGTCCGTCCGTCCGTCCGGGCGTAAAAAACTTAAACGTTGGATTTTTCTCGGAGACTATTAAGTCTATCAACACCAAATGTGGCATGATGGTGTATGATGACAAGGCCTCAAAAAACATACATAGTGACTTGACCTTGCTTCAAGGTCAAGGTCACAGGAGCCATAAATGTGGTCTCAAAAACAGTCATTTTTCACATTTTCCCAATTTTCTCTCACGTTATTGAGAATGGCGACCTTAGCTACAAGTGGTATATAGGTCAAAGCAAGCCCTATCTTTTGATACCAGTTTGGTTGACCTTGCTTCAAGGTCAAGGTCACAGGAGCTCTTCAAAGTTGGATTGTATACATATTTTGAAGTGACCTTGACCCTGAACTATGGAAGATAACTGTTTCAAACTTAATAATTATGTGGGGCACATGTTATACTTTCATCATGAGACACATTTGTTCACATATCATCAAGGTCAAGGTCACTTTGACCCTTATGAAATGTGACCAAAATGGGGTAGTGAACCACTAAAATTGACTATATCTCATGGTAGAAAGTGCCAAGAAGCACCATTGTGCTTCCTATGTCTTGAATTAACAGCTTTGTGTTGCATGACCTTGGATGACCTTGACCTTGGGTCAAGGTCACATGCATTTTGGTAGGAAAAATGTGTAAATCATTTCTTTGTGTATGCTGTCATTGGTAGGTTTAGTTGTTTGACCTTGACCTTGAAGGTCACCTGAAGGTCAAGGTCATATAAAGGTCAAGGTCAAGCATGTGAGTCGTATGGGCTTTGCCCTTCTTGTTTTCCAGTTTATTCTTAAAGAATCCTACAGACATGCTTTGACAATATGAATATATTCATCATCATCATGAATATAAAAAAAGCATAAAAGATAATTTATGTATTAAATGACAGATCTAACCCCCCCTCCCTCTCCCCCAAAAAAGAAAAAGGGTACAGCTTCTCAACAAAAAAAGTAGATGAAAATCAAGCTCATTTAGCACTATTGTGTGTCCCATTCCTCCTCGGCATGATACTAGCAAGTGTGTATATCAGTGATGGAGAAGCCTGTCAGCTTACGACTCCAGTCCAGTGGTTGAAACACAGGCCTGCAGCTGTGTGAGGCTTGGTCAGTAGGTGTGTGACTTTCAAAGCTGCACAAATCCTTGAGTCAAAATCTGGCAAGGTGTTTGAATCGTATTGCCTCTTCCCGCCCAGGAGGAAAATTGGGTACCTGTGAGGGTAAGATGGCACACAACACTGCAATGACATGTTGATGCAGCAGTGAAGTGGCGTTGGCTTTGAGCACTCACCAGAGAGCGGAGGTGGTACTGGTACCTTGCTGTGGATGTCCTAACTGTCTGTCAGTGTGTCTTTCATTAGGTTCCAATAATTAGGGGGTAGAGTGCAAAGGGATTTGAGCCCGTAGATGTGACAAGTTGCTATACAAAATATATTCCAGTAGCATTGCTTTATCAGAATGGAAGTGGAAGGCTCAAAGGTCTGAGATGACAAGAAGTCATGTGTCTGTCTTGTAATGCTTGTTGCAGGAAATGCCGAGGTGACGCGAATGATGCTTGAAGCTGGTGCCAACATCAACGCAATCAACTCTGTCAACAGAACAGCTTCCCAGATGGCTGCCTTTGTGGGTAGGTCTCCTGCTTGGATGTTGATGATTGGAGTTTAATTACACTGTCAGCCACTCTAGACCTGTGTAAAGATATTTGAAGAAATTTTAACTAATTTCTATGTTTTCCTAACATACTTACCAGTAGACAAACCAGTGATATATGACCTTTTGACCTCGAAAAGAGATTTTGCAAAAATCTTACCCACACGTGACTGCCTGCCCCGCCAATCCGAATGCTTTAGACATAGGCAGGAAGCACGTCAGCAAAGGGGAGGTAACTCCCCCTGCCACGTGATCGCTCTTGTCTATATAAGCCTGAGCAGGCAGACACGCCGTTCTCTTGACATTGCCGAGATAACCCGAGCAAATGCACAAACGGGGAGGTGGGTGGGACAGTAATTTGTCTACTGGTAAGTATGTTAGGAAAACATAGAAATTAGTTTAAATTTCTTCAAGTGCGCACCCACGCCAGCGTGAAGGAGGGACGCCCTTAATGCTCACCCCCAGGCGCCCGGCCAGACGCCCGGGAATAGCGCACAAAGAGGTAACAACAGGGAACGCGAAGACAACCCCGATAAAACAAGAGGGCGATAGCCCCAAAATCTGCCTAGGCGCAGACGACGCGGCAAAACGCCGTCCTTCGCCCCAAGGCAGACTGAGAAGCAGCAAGCAAAGACGCGAACGCCAAGTCTAACCAAACAACGGGTTAGACAAGGCAGCCGCCACCACCACCAGCCGAACGAGCAAACGCGGAAACAGCCGCAGAGTACACGTTCGAAACAGACCAAGTGGGAGAAACAGAACAGTAACAGTAGCTTGCGAGAACGAAAAAATTCGCAGCGCCGACTGACGTCACAGGAACAACCGTGGGCACACGCGAAACGACCACGCGCGTGCCATCAAAGCAAGACAAGCAAACAAGCGAAACACCAGCCTGTCGTCGCTCCAAGACGAGCAACTACTCGCCAACACACCCGAGAACTAGCGCTTGCACTAAACGTCCAAGCGCTCAAGTCCCAAACACACACACAAGCGTTCAAACTAACGCAACAGCGGCACGCCTCTATCCGCCCATCTTACCGAGGCGGGAAAGACGAAAGAGGCGCGTGGAAGCGAGACGCCATTACTGCGCACGGGACGCAAAAACCTCCCGTACGTCGAGTAAGGCGAACCACACAGTGACAAGCGAAGACAAGCAAACAGCAAGTCGTCGCTAGATCTGAAAGAAAACGAGTAGCGACGCACCACAGCAACTACAAAGCCTCCAGCGCGTGCACTCAAAAAACCAAAGCGACTAAGCCAAACCAAAGCGTCAAAAAACAGACGCAAGCAAAGCGGCAAGCCGCAAACTTCCCTTAAACTCCAGCGAAGGGAAACTGCAAACTCTACACTACACAAGTAGGCGAGGATAATCCAATGCACGAAGTAATCCACGTGCAAGCAAAACGCGACAGCAGTTTTGAAAATGTCAAAGAGAACGGCGTGTCTGCCTGCTCAGGCTTATATAGACAAGAGTGATCACGTGGCAGGGGGAGTTACCTCCCCTTTGCTGACGTGCTTCCTGCCTATGTCTAAAGCATTCGGATTGGCGGGGCAGGCAGTCACGTGTGGGTAAGACTTGTGCAAAATCTCTTTTCGAGGTCAAAAGGTCATATATCACTGGTTTGTCTACTGGTCAGTATGATTGGAAAACTGATTATTTGTTTCATTAAATTACTTAAGTCACAGGGTTTTCCCTTGTCCTTTCTTGGTTGAGGTGTATATATATATATGAAAACTACAAGACGTAGTTAGAGCAGAAGTAGGTCAAGTCCCAACTCTCCTGTCAGGAATCACACAGGGAGACAGGGTGAGTCTGTTCTTACCCATAACCCACAGGGATTCATGCATCGGAATCTCAGACATGCAGTGTGCAGGGCATTGGAACAGCCACAGTAACCATTCCCATCAGTGGTTTTTGTCGTTGCTAAGAGGAAAAGTACAGCAAAATTGACTGCTCCCTTTAAGTTGTTAAAAAGAATATTATTCTGATCAGATGTAGGGAATACAATTGGTCAATCTTTCCAAAAATCTAATGTCTTGGTTTTACTTGGTGAATGAAGCTGGGAAGACGTTCTGCTTAGAACTGCCTTGTAGTGCTGTGTGGCGAGTTACAACTGTACAGTGTGTAAGCCAGCAGCTAATGCGTGATGGATGAAAGAAAGCATTAGAACCTGTAAGACTTTTGAGAGAGAGACACACACAGAAAGACAGACAGAGACACACACATATACACTCAGGCATGCATGCATATGCACACACACAAACTCATACACAGACAAAATATATATCATGCATGTATCTTGGCATGTGAAGAAGTGTAGTACAGGAGACAAAATTAATAGATCCTGAAAATACTGCATCACCGTGGATTTAACTCTTTATGTGATGCTCTATCTGTGCAGGGCAGCATCAGTGTGTGCTTGTCATCAAGAACTTCTTTCCTCGAGAGGAGCTTGACTACTACACAGCACCGCAAGGTAAGGAAGGGATGGCTGCAGCTGTTGTCACATCCAGCCTGCACTGAGAGAGAGCATGCAGGCTTGGCAGAGCTCTCACCATTGTCACTTGTCATGTCATGAACTGGAACCAGTCACCCCAGCTCTGGTTTCTGTGGTGAGCATGGCCGCCCCTCCAGAGTAGGTCAGGCAGTACTTCCATTGCTGCTTTGCAGGAAATGTGATTTCTGCCTTCATCTTGTCAGTCTTGTCATTCACACGTGCATGTGTGTGCACTTACTGGAGCACAGAGAAACACACACAGACACCAATGCACACAGATGCAGTGGGGAAAAAATCTCAATATTATATCTATACCTGCACATATTGCAAACATGCATCTCTTAGTCTTAGTGGAAGCTGAATGAAAACTGACTTTTTTCTCTTTTTTTTACAAAGTCTGATTTTGTCCCTTATGATTTAGCCTCCCTTCACTTGGACATGTACACTTTTCTTTTGTCTTTTTTTTTCTAAATGAGATGTAAATGGAAAATGTTTTGGAGTGGTGTGCTGATCTAGAAAATGACGCGCCACCACTGTGTTCCCTACCCTCAATGGCTACTGCATCTTGACATGGATAGGAAACAACATTTGCAAAGGCAGGCAAGTGTTTAGGAGAAAACCCTTCAAGATAACTGATCAGACTGGTCCCTTGCTTCAGTACCTTTGCTTTTCTGTGAGTTTGTTTCCTTGCTTCACTGTTGTTTTTGTGGATGGTCATAACTGTGTGTGTGTGTGTGTGTGTAGGCTTGGAGACAGAGCCCAAACTGCCACCTGCCCTGGCGCCGGACTTGCTGACTCTCATCAACATGATCAACCTGCACCCAGTCAAGGTATGTGTGTGTGGGAGGTGAAGGGGGGGGGGGGTTGAGGGGGGGGGGGGTTGGGGGGGGGGGGGGGGTTAGGTGTGTTTGTGGGCAGGCATGTCCTTGGATGAGGGGAGAGAGAGAGAGAGAGAGAGAGAGAGAGAGAGAGAGAGAGAGAGAGAGAGAGAGAGAGAGAGAGAGAGAGAGAGACAGACAGACAGAGGGAGAGAGAGAGAGACAGAGAGAGAAGACAGAGAGAGAGAGAGAGAGAGAGACAGAGAGACACAGAGAGAGAGAGACAGAGAGAGACAGAGAGAGAGAGAGAGAGAGAGAGAGAGACAGAGAGAGAGAGAGAGAGAGAGAGAGAGAGAGAGAGAGAGAGAGAGAGTGAGGTCTGACTACTGAAAGGCAAGCGGGAGACTGTTCCACAGTTATGGTGCTGAGCACTGGGAAGCCCTGTCTCTCATGGTCCTGCACTCGCTGAGAGTGCAAGCCAGCAGCCCTCTCTTGGACAATCAGAGGCAACGCTGTGAGTGGTGCTCTCTCAGGAGGCTGCAGACGAAGTCTGGCATAGAGCCAGTACCCTGTCCCAGTACAGGCCTGAGCCTTGGTGTGGAGCCTACACCTCAACTTCTTGTGGCCTGCACCTCAACTCTTATGGCCTGCACCTCAACTCTTATGGCCTGCACCTCAACTCTTGTTGCCTGCACCTCAACTCTTGTGGCCTGCACCTCAACTCTTGTTGCCTGCACCTCAACTCTTATGGCCTGCACCTCAACTCTTGTGGCCTGCACCTCAACTCTTGTTGCCTGCACCTCAACTCTTGTTGCCTGCACCTCAACTCTTATGGCCTGCACCTCAACTCTTGTTGCCTGCACCTCAACTCTTGTGGCCTGCACCTCAACTCTTGTGGCCTGCACCTCAACTCTTGTGGCCTGCACCTCAACTCTTGTGGCCTGCACCTCAACTCTTGTTGCCTGCACCTCAACTCTTGTTGCCTGCACCTCAACTCTTATGGCCTGCACCTCAACTCTTGTTGCCTGCACCTCAACTCTTGTTGCCTGCACCTCAACTCTTGTTGCCTGCACCTCAACTCTTGTTGCCTGCACCTCAACTCTTGTGGCCTGCACCTCAACTCTTATGGCCTGCACCTCAACTCTTATGGCCTGCACCTCAACTCTTGTGGCCTGCACCTCAACTCTTGTTGCCTGCACCTCAACTCTTATGGCCTGCACCTCAACTCTTATGGCCTGCACCTCAACTCTTGTGGCCTGCACCTCAACTCTTGTGGCCTGCACCTCAACTCTTGTGGCCTGCACCTCAACTCTTGTGGCCTGCACCTCAACTCTTGTGGCCTGCACCTCAACTCTTATGGCCTGCACCTCAACTCTTATGGCCTGCACCTCAACTCTTGTGGCCTGCACCTCAACTCTTATGGCCTGCACCTCAACTCTTATGGCCTGCACCTCAACTCTTGTGGCCTGCACCTCAACTCTTGTGGCCTGCACCTCAACTCTTGTGGCCTGCACCTCAACTCTTGTTGCCTGCACCTCAACTCTTGTGGCCTGCACCTCAACTCTTGTGGCCTGCACCTCAACTCTTATGGCCTGCACCTCAACTCTTGTGGCCTGCACCTCAACTCTTATGGCCTGCACCTCAACTCTTATGGCCTGCACCTCAACTCTTATGGCCTGCACCTCAACTCTTGTTGCCTGCACCTCAACTCTTGTGGCCTGCACCTCAACTCTTGTTGCCTGCACCTCAACTCTTGTGGCCTGCACCTCAACTCTTGTTGCCTGCACCTCAACTCTTATGGCCTGCACCTCAACTCTTATGGCCTGCACCTCAACTCTTATGGCCTGCACCTCAACTCTTGTGGCCTGCACCTCAACTCTTATGGCCTGCACCTCAACTCTTATGGCCTGCACCTCAACTCTTGTGGCCTGCACCTCAACTCTTGTGGCCTGCACCTCAACTCTTGTGGCCTGCACCTCAACTCTTGTGGCCTGCACCTCAACTCTTGTGGCCTGCACCTCAACTCTTGTGGCCTGCACCTCAACTCTTATGGCCTGCACCTCAACTCTTGTGGCCTGCACCTCAACTCTTATGGCCTGCACCTCAACTCTTGTGGCCTGCACCTCAACTCTTATGGCCTGCACCTCAACTCTTGTGGCCTGCACCTCAACTCTTATGGCCTGCACCTCAACTCTTATGGCCTGCACCTCAACTCTTATGGCCTGCACCTCAACTCTTGTTGCCTGCACCTCAACTCTTATGGCCTGCACCTCAACTCTTGTTGCCTGCACCTCAACTCTTGTGGCCTGCACCTCAACTCTTGTGGCCTGCACCTCAACTCTTATGGCCTGCACCTCAACTCTTGTGGCCTGCACCTCAACTCTTATGGCCTGCACCTCAACTCTTATGGCCTGCACCTCAACTCTTGTGGCCTGCACCTCAACTCTTGTGGCCTGCACCTCAACTCTTGTGGCCTGCACCTCAACTCTTATGGCCTGCACCTCAACTCTTGTTGCCTGCACCTCAACTCTTGTGGCCTGCACCTCAACTCTTGTGGCCTGCACCTCAACTCTTATGGCCTGCACCTCAACTCTTATGGCCTGCACCTCAACTCTTATGGCCTGCACCTCAACTCTTGTGGCCTGCACCTCAACTCTTATGGCCTGCACCTCAACTCTTGTTGCCTGCACCTCAACTCTTATGGCCTGCACCTCAACTCTTGTTGCCTGCACCTCAACTCTTGTCGCCTGCACCTCAACTCTTGTTGCCTGCACCTCAACTCTTGTTGCCTGTACCTCAACTCTTATTGCCTGCACCTCAACTCTTATGGCCTGCACCTCAACTCTTATGGCCTGCACCTCAACTCTTATGGCCTGCACCTCAACTCTTATGGCCTGCACCTCAACTCTTATGGCCTGCACCTCAACTCTTGTGGCCTGCACCTCAACTCTTGTGGCCTGCACCTCAACTCTTATGGCCTGCACCTCAACTCTTGTGGCCTGCACCTCAACTCTTGTTGCCTGCACCTCAACTCTTGTGGCCTGCACCTCAACTCTTGTTGCCTGCACCTCAACTCTTATGGCCTGCACCTCAACTCTTGTTGCCTGCACCTCAACTCTTATGGCCTGCACCTCAACTCTTGTGGCCTGCACCTCAACTCTTGTGGCCTGCACCTCAACTCTTGTGGCCTGCACCTCAACTCTTATGGCCTGCACCTCAACTCTTGTTGCCTGCACCTCAACTCTTATGGCCTGCACCTCAACTCTTATGGCCTGCACCTCAACTCTTGTGGCCTGCACCTCAACTCTTGTGGCCTGCACCTCAACTCTTATGGCCTGCACCTCAACTCTTGTGGCCTGCACCTCAACTCTTATGGCCTGCACCTCAACTCTTGTGGCCTGCACCTCAACTCTTATGGCCTGCACCTCAACTCTTGTGGCCTGCACCTCAACTCTTGTGGCCTGCACCTCAACTCTTATGGCCTGCACCTCAACTCTTGTGGCCTGCACCTCAACTCTTGTTGCCTGCACCTCAACTCTTGTGGCCTGCACCTCAACTCTTATGGCCTGCACCTCAACTCTTATGGCCTGCACCTCAACTCTTGTGGCCTGCACCTCAACTCTTATGGCCTGCACCTCAACTCTTGTGGCCTGCACCTCAACTCTTATGGCCTGCACCTCAACTCTTGTGGCCTGCACCTCAACTCTTGTGGCCTGCACCTCAACTCTTGTGGCCTGCACCTCAACTCTTGTGGCCTGCACCTCAACTCTTGTGGCCTGCACCTCAACTCTTATGGCCTGCACCTCAACTCTTGTGGCCTGCACCTCAACTCTTATGGCCTGCACCTCAACTCTTGTGGCCTGCACCTCAACTCTTGTGGCCTGCACCTCAACTCTTGTGGCCTGCACCTCAACTCTTGTGGCCTGCACCTCAACTCTTGTTGCCTGCACCTCAACTCTTGTGGCCTGCACCTCAACTCTTGTTGCCTGCACCTCAACTCTTATGGCCTGCACCTCAACTCTTATGGCCTGCACCTCAACTCTTATGGCCTGCACCTCAACTCTTGTGGCCTGCACCTCAACTCTTATGGCCTGCACCTCAACTCTTGTGGCCTGCACCTCAACTCTTATGGCCTGCACCTCAACTCTTGTTGCCTGCACCTCAACTCTTGTGGCCTGCACCTCAACTCTTGTGGCCTGCACCTCAACTCTTGTTGCCTGTACCTCAACTCTTATTGCCTGCACCTCAACTCTTATGGCCTGCACCTCAACTATTATGGCCTGCACCTCAACTCTTATGGCCTGCACCTCAACTCTTATGGCCTGCACCTCAACTCTTATGGCCTGCACCTCAACTCTTGTGGCCTGCACCTCAACTCTTGTGGCCTGCACCTCAACTCTTATGGCCTGCACCTCAACTCTTGTGGCCTGCACCTCAACTCTTGTTGCCTGCACCTCAACTCTTGTGGCCTGCACCTCAACTCTTGTGGCCTGCACCTCAACTCTTATGGCCTGCACCTCAACTCTTGTTGCCTGCACCTCAACTCTTATGGCCTGCACCTCAACTCTTGTGGCCTGCACCTCAACTCTTGTGGCCTGCACCTCAACTCTTGTGGCCTGCACCTCAACTCTTATGGCCTGCACCTCAACTCTTGTTGCCTGCACCTCAACTCTTATGGCCTGCACCTCAACTCTTATGGCCTGCACCTCAACTCTTGTGGCCTGCACCTCAACTCTTGTGGCCTGCACCTCAACTCTTATGGCCTGCACCTCAACTCTTGTGGCCTGCACCTCAACTCTTATGGCCTGCACCTCAACTCTTGTGGCCTGCACCTCAACTCTTATGGCCTGCACCTCAACTCTTATGGCCTGCACCTCAACTCTTGTGGCCTGCACCTCAACTCTTATGGCCTGCACCTCAACTCTTGTGGCCTGCACCTCAACTCTTGTTGCCTGCACCTCAACTCTTGTGGCCTGCACCTCAACTCTTATGGCCTGCACCTCAACTCTTGTGGCCTGCACCTCAACTCTTGTGGCCTGCACCTCAACTCTTATGGCCTGCACCTCAACTCTTGTGGCCTGCACCTCAACTCTTGTGGCCTGCACCTCAACTCTTGTGGCCTGCACCTCAACTCTTGTGGCCTGCACCTCAACTCTTATGGCCTGCACCTCAACTCTTGTGGCCTGCACCTCAACTCTTGTTGCCTGCACCTCAACTCTTGTGGCCTGCACCTCAACTCTTATGGCCTGCACCTCAACTCTTGTGGCCTGCACCTCAACTCTTATGGCCTGCACCTCAACTCTTGTGGCCTGCACCTCAACTCTTATGGCCTGCACCTCAACTCTTATGGCCTGCACCTCAACTCTTATGGCCTGCACCTCAACTCTTATGGCCTGCACCTCAACTCTTGTGGCCTGCACCTCAACTCTTATGGCCTGCACCTCAACTCTTATGGCCTGCACCTCAACTCTTGTGGCCTGCACCTCAACTCTTGTGGCCTGCACCTCAACTCTTATGGCCTGCACCTCAACTCTTGTTGCCTGCACCTCAACTCTTGTGGCCTGCACCTCAACTCTTGTGGCCTGCACCTCAACTCTTATGGCCTGCACCTCAACTCTTGTGGCCTGCACCTCAACTCTTATGGCCTGCACCTCAACTCTTATGGCCTGCACCTCAACTCTTGTGGCCTGCACCTCAACTCTTGTTGCCTGCACCTCAACTCTTGTGGCCTGCACCTCAACTCTTATGGCCTGCACCTCAACTCTTGTGGCCTGCACCTCAACTCTTGTGGCCTGCACCTCAACTCTTGTTGCCTGCACCTCAACTCTTGTGGCCTGCACCTCAACTCTTATGGCCTGCACCTCAACTCTTATGGCCTGCACCTCAACTCTTGTGGCCTGCACCTCAACTCTTATGGCCTGCACCTCAACTCTTGTGGCCTGCACCTCAACTCTTATGGCCTGCACCTCAACTCTTGTGGCCTGCACCTCAACTCTTGTGGCCTGCACCTCAACTCTTGTGGCCTGCACCTCAACTCTTGTGGCCTGCACCTCAACTCTTATGGCCTGCACCTCAACTCTTATGGCCTGCACCTCAACTCTTATGGCCTGCACCTCAACTCTTATGGCCTGCACCTCAACTCTTATGGCCTGCACCTCAACTCTTATGGCCTGCACCTCAACTCTTGTGGCCTGCACCTCAACTCTTGTGGCCTGCACCTCAACTCTTATGGCCTGCACCTCAACTCTTGTGGCCTGCACCTCAACTCTTGTGGCCTGCACCTCAACTCTTGTGGCCTGCACCTCAACTCTTGTGGCCTGCACCTCAACTCTTATGGCCTGCACCTCAACTCTTGTTGCCTGCACCTCAACTCTTATGGCCTGCACCTCAACTCTTGTGGCCTGCACCTCAACTCTTGTGGCCTGCACCTCAACTCTTGTGGCCTGCACCTCAACTCTTATGGCCTGCACCTCAACTCTTGTTGCCTGCACCTCAACTCTTATGGCCTGCACCTCAACTCTTATGGCCTGCACCTCAACTCTTGTGGCCTGCACCTCAACTCTTGTGGCCTGCACCTCAACTCTTATGGCCTGCACCTCAACTCTTGTGGCCTGCACCTCAACTCTTATGGCCTGCACCTCAACTCTTGTGGCCTGCACCTCAACTCTTGTGGCCTGCACCTCAACTCTTGTGGCCTGCACCTCAACTCTTGTGGCCTGCACCTCAACTCTTGTGGCCTGCACCTCAACTCTTATGGCCTGCACCTCAACTCTTGTGGCCTGCACCTCAACTCTTGTGGCCTGCACCTCAACTCTTGTGGCCTGCACCTCAACTCTTATGGCCTGCACCTCAACTCTTGTGGCCTGCACCTCAACTCTTGTGGCCTGCACCTCAACTCTTATGGCCTGCACCTCAACTCTTGTGGCCTGCACCTCAACTCTTGTGGCCTGCACCTCAACTCTTGTGGCCTGCACCTCAACTCTTATGGCCTGCACCTCAACTCTTATGGCCTGCACCTCAACTCTTGTGGCCTGCACCTCAACTCTTATGGCCTGCACCTCAACTCTTATGGCCTGCACCTCAACTCTTGTGGCCTGCACCTCAACTCTTATGGCCTGCACCTCAACTCTTGTGGCCTGCACCTCAACTCTTGTTGCCTACACCTCAACTCTTGTGGCCTGTACCTCAACTCTTATGGCCTGCACCTCAAC